>PCFV01000189.1:0-47795 GCA_002812785.1 Phytophthora litchii | reverse complement strand
GAAGCGTGCTAGAGCTAGTAAGATGCCCAAGCCATTCATGATAAGCTTCCGGATCGGCTGTCTCGCCCAGAAATTCGCGTTGAAGTCGATACCAAGGACATGCGTGAGTGTACCTGTATCGTGTAGATGCATATACACGGACAAGTAATTGGGATAATGCTGTGTTTCGAAGCGCTACATATAAGTTTCGAAGGTGGCTTGATGAAGAGGTAATGGTCACGACCTGCAGTCGAATGATTCTGTAGAGATTCGGGTGGCATATCTAAGAGATAATCTCCTGCATCTATCGAGATCGTACACAGCATTTACCATGATGGGGATTGTCTTTCTCACGACAAAGTTGTGCAATGTCAACTCCGCATCAACGCCCAGATTCGAGGGACCGTCTCAATAGGAGATCCCGGAGTTTTGACATGCTAAGCGAAATCAGATGGGCTCTGCCTCTCTTGCCCTGCGACGCAGGACAATGGGATAGCCCCCAATGGCGATCTCTCATTCCCAAATCTTCACTGTGATGGTCAAGTTGTTTGTCTCCCTCTCCGCTGCTGTAGTCAATTGGGCTTTAGCCGAGGTGACCCAGGTCCACTTGGGCATCTCGAGCTCCGCCGTCGACTGCACCAACGGAATTGCCGTATCCTTCGCCATCAACGAAGCTGAGCCGTACGTGGTCACAGCTACGGCGGATGGTTCTTCCATTACGGTGGACAGCACTTTCATCAACTACTCGGTATCGGAACCCGAGTACAACTACACCTACTCGTCCCCATATCTGCACACAGCACTGCTGTGTGATCTGGCGGAGACGACCAAGTACACATACACCATCGGCTCCGAGTTCACCGGCTCGTTCGTATCACTACTACACCCTGGCTCAGATACGGAGGAGACCATCCTGGGTGTTATCGGAGACCCTGGTGACACGACCTCTTCCGAGACGACATTCGCAGAGCAAGCGAAAACATTCGAGGGCAAGCACATCCAGGCGTTGGTGATTGCTGGCGATTATTCATATGCCAATGGCCAGCACCTGCAATGGGACAATTGGTTCCGCGAACAGCAGAACTTGACGTCGATCTACCCTCTCACGGGTATCAATGGTAACCACGAGACCATCACGTCTTCAGGACATTTAAACATGTACCCGTATGCAGAGGATATGGAGTTGGAAGCTGAGAACTACCTGGGCTACATCAAGCGTGTGTACTCGCCGATCACGGAGGAAGCCAAAACTGCACTGCACACCTGGTACTCGGTCGACATTGGACTCATCCACTGTGTGTTCCTGGACGACTACACTGGATCGAGCGGTACCAACACTACGGTTGTCGGTACAAAGGAATGGCTGGCAGCCCGCAACGCTCAACTCGACTGGGCCAAATCCGACTTGGAGAACGTCGACCGCACCGTCACGCCGTGGGTCGTCGTGTTCAAACACAACCCGTACTACAACACGTGGAGCAACCATCAATGCCAATGTTCGTCCACTATCTTCGAAATTGCAGACACTGACACTGAGAATTGCTGGAATGGCACATACTACTCGGGCATTGTTTACTTGGAACCGCAATGCGGTCAGATGGCCAAATGGGAGGAGGTTTTCTCGGCTAACGGCGTGAATGTCATGATCACCGGTCACGTTCACGCATATGAGCGTACAGCCAAGATCTACAAGAACAAGGAAGACACCACTAACGGGATCTACCATGTTACCACGGGCTCAGGTGGCAACTACGAGGGACACGCCGGTCCTCGTATTTCGTCGTCGCTGATCCCGAACTGGTCGCTGGTGACCAACAACGTCACATTCGGTGGCTCCCGCGTGATCGCCACCCGCGACTCGTTCCGCTTCTTGTGGTTTGCCAACGACATCAGCACCACCGAAGCCGTGCCCACTGACGGATTCACAATCTTTGCTAACGGGTCGGATATCACGAAGTGGCCTCAGACCAATTCAACCTTGGTTGAAAGTACCAATTCCACGCCGGACTCGAACACGACAACCGCACCAAGTGATGATATTGTCACTTCTGGGCCGGAGGTGTCGGGTGGCCATTGCTAAGTCGTGTCTACTTTAATCCATCAACATGCTTGAAGTGCTATGCATCCACTACCACCACCCTTCCCGTCTAGGAGAATCCGTTCAGCATTTTACCGGCGACGGGTCATTACTGAATTCTCGTCATGGGGTGTGCATCGAGTAGGGAGACAGGTGTGGCAAGGCAGCACAAGAAGTATGGGTTCCAGCCCATTCCAGACCGCTACGAGACCATCGGTATATCTCAAAAGTCAAAAGTCGATAACGCTCTAATCATAATGTTGTTGTTTGGATTAGAGGAAGTGCAGAGCGACCTCAGGTTAAACAACCAAGTGAGAATCGTCGAGGATTAAGTAGTATTGACACTAGACTATGACAGGAAAGCAGGGGTGGAATCGTCCAATTTGATCCTGGGGGTACGTAGGTCTCTGATTTTGTTGTTGTGCTTGAAGATTCTAATGCTTTGTGTTTTAGGTCGATTTTACCGAGTCGAACACGGTGAGAAAGAATGAAGGGATTATTAGACACTTTACCTGTTTGTTAACGAGAAAACTTTTACAATTGCAGTGGACGGGGAAGCAGAGCTTCGGTGGTCGCTGTTTGCACTATATCGACTCTACTGGTGTGACGCAGAACCCATACCAGAGTGTCATTAGTGCCATTGGACGGACGTTGGAAGCATTCGACGATGATAACATCATCCCTGCTTTCGGCTTTGGAGACTCCACTACGTTAGGCCAACGCTGTTTCCCATTTGTAGATGGTAGTGGATGTCAAGGCTTTGACGAGGTTCTCAAGCGATACAACGAAATAACTCCACAGATCAAACTCTATGGTCCAACCAGCTTTGCACCTGTGATCTATGAGGCTATTAAAGCTGTGAGGGAGGATCCCGGCTACTACATTTTGGTGATTATCGCTGACGGACAAGTGAACGAACCCACAGCAACTCGCAATGCGATCGTCGAGGCGTCGAAATACCCTATCTGTAAGTTTGGAGAAGCAATGTGGCTGTGTTTGTCGGTAGTCGAACCATAAAGTGTTGGTGTGTAGCAATCGTGATGGTAGGTGTTGGCGATGGTCCCTGGGAAATGATGGAAGAGTTCGATGATCAGCTCCCAGCTCGGCGTTTCGATAACTTCCAGTTCGTCGATTATAACAAAGTACTCAAGCGCAACATGAGGAACCCAGAAGCTGGTTTTGCCATGCAAGCCCTCATGGAGATTCCTGGTAACTCTTTGGTTTGATATCACGTGTTTGCGAAGTGCTAATGTTTGAACATGTTTTGCTGTCTAGAACAATACCAGACAATCAGAAAGCTTGGTCTACTCCAGTACTAGCTATGACGTGAGCGGACAATTTAGTGCAAAGACTCGTTTTCAGGTGTTGTAAGCCTCACACAATGAGGATTCTCGTCAAAAATGTTTGATTATGATACAGCAGCAATAGATAAGGTTCGCAAGGAGTGCCATGCTAAAAGCTCCCTCGCCTAACGTAGCTCAAGCTTTCTCTTCGCTTTCTGCTGGGGGATATTCATCGGCTGCGTAGGACTCGCCATCTTCTTAGTCGGACTGTTTACCTTCTTACGGTTTGTCGCTTTCGTTGGCGTAGTGTAAGCTGTGTTGCCTTTTACTTTGGCTTCTGGTTTTGCCTGCTGTCGAGGAATATCTGGTGGTTGCATGAGGTTGGTCGCCTTTTTCGCAGGTTTCGTGGGGGTAACGAACTTGGTAGGCGCTTTCTCTCCACGCTCGTCAACTTGAGTAGAGTGTTCGGTTGATTGTGGGATGTTGATTAGTTTCTTAGTGATCAACAGCCTCTCGGGGCTGCCCTCTGTCGTAGGGCGGACAGGTTTCGCAGCAGCTTTCTCAGCTTTTTGGTCGGCTTCTAGTTTTGTGGCCTCTTCCAGCCGGGTTGCCCACATCGTACGGTTCCGCTCCACATTCGCCAAACAACCCTCCAACCCAGCTAACATTCCTCCGAGCGCACGCCACAGAGGGAACGCACAAGAATCAACAAATGCCAAGTTTACACGCGCGAATTCAGGTGAATCTGGTCGTCCGTCCATGAAAGCGGTCGCAGAAATTCCCAACTCGACCTCCTCCGCGTGCTGCTCGTTGAACTCTTGTAGCAGCCTCGTGGTCCAGCGGAAGTGCTGTTCGCAGGTTTGAGTCGGTCCGGAGATATCTGCAGAGTGAACGACAGCGTCAACAAGTAGTTCACGTAAGGCCTCATCATCATTTCTGCTCCCGCGGACTTGCGCTTCATGCAACTTGGCTACGATGCTCGCGTGGCGATGCATGTCCGTGGCCAGAATTGCACGGATAATACGCTTGCGAACAGCACGACGACTACCAGCTGTGTCACTTGATCCATCCTCCAGACCAGCCAGGACATCGTTGCCAGGACGTCGCATCGTTTCGAAACATGCAGCCGCGTGCATATTCTCCAGCACAGAGTGGTCATTATAACGACGAGCAAGTTTCGAGCTGCACCTCACATGGAAGTCGTTGGTACGGGCATCGTGACCCATGTCATGGCAAAACGCTGCCACAAAGACTGCAAGTCGTTCACGTGGAGCAAGTATGAGTTCACCACAACGTTTCTGGCGGCTCCTTTCGATCGCTTGAGCTTTCGTGGTCGGACCAACTCCAAGCGCGGTCGAAGCCGGGATCAATGACGGAGCCAGCTTCTTGCTCTGCGCTGAGAGCATAAGGAATGTCATATGCAGTGTCGCAAAAGCATGGTATGTGTTGTGATACGGCACGTCAAGATATTGAGCCTGCACGCTGTGCAAGAAGCGACGCAGTGTAGCTTCGGGCAGCGCGAATCCGTCCATCAATCCATGAAGCTCGAACATATCAACTGCAAGATCAATCAGCTGTGCAGGCGAGAATTGGTACGGATCCAAATCCCATTGCAAGACTAGACTTTGCTCTCCTTGCCCAGTTGCGAGACCAACGCTACCAGGGAGAGACGATAATATCCCGCATCCGCCACTACTACTCAAGAAGCAGCCCTCATGGTAGGACGTGGCAGCTACAACTGCAGCTGCATGATCGAGATCATTCACAACTGATGGAAGACGTGAGCGAGGTCGCCGACGACGACGTACAGGAGAAGCCGTCGTATACTGCGACAGGAAGGTTCGGGTCACATGACTCTCAGTCTCGCTGTCGCTACTTTCGCTGTCTTCGTAAGACGGCGACTCGAACACAAGCTCCCACGCACGACGTTCAACGAGAGCGGATAATTCATCGCAAATTGCACGCAGGACTTGTTCATCTTCGGTGTCGAAACCCTCAGTCTCACCGTTGATATTGGTCTTGTTGACAGCGTAGAACAACCCGATCACCGGGCGATCATCGCCATCCTCATCAGTGCTGCTGCTTGTACTGAAGCTGCTACTGCAGCGGCGTCCAGATCTACCTGAAGCACCTGACGATGCAAATGGCGTTGAAGACGATGCTGACAATGATGGTTGTGCCTTGATAGGAACACACAACAGACTTGACGTCTGCATGTTCATGAGGCGATCATAGTCGCTGTCAAACTCAGGATGGATACGAGCCTCACGAACCAGACGCACAGCAGCCCCAGTAGTTGCAACACGACCTTGTAACTTCTGACCGATGGGAAGTGCGTAGCCTCGCCAGTCTGCACCAACTCGAGCAAACAACGAGCGGCTAGGTGCATCAACCAAAAAGAGAGCACCATGTGAAGCACGAAGAGCTTTACATGCTGCAGCCTCAACGAAAGAAAACACAGCACCAGCCTGTTCACCTGGCATAGTTCCAGTAGCAGCAGGGAGACGCAAAGAGAGTAAAGCAGCACTCTTCCGCTGAGCTGTTCGTGCTGCGTCGAGACGCTGGGTATTCCTCAGTGCTGACGCAACTTGGCGCCCGATTCCTCGTGCGAGATCCTCATCATGGTGATCGAAGTACAGTTTTTCCAGACTTAATGGAGCTGAAGCATCGTCCGGATCACTTAGTGAGCCCGAATGTTTGTCTAACAACTCCAGCACGGCTAACACAGAATCAGACAATGGATCTGTGACTGGGATTGCCAGAATAGGCTTCGAGTGCTTCTCACGAGAAAAAAAACCTTCCTTATCTCGCACATTCACGACGTTGCCAGTACGTACTGCTGCCATTGCGCTTGTACTGCCTGACGATAATGGAACGCGGTATTCTCCTTGTGTCGCGTTTCCAGGTGAGTAAAGCTCGCGAGTAAGTGGGTCTCTCAAATACACGTTGCACTCACCGATACGAAACCATGACTTCTGAACAATTGCTCGCGCAGCTGTAAGAAGCATATCGGTTGGCTTAGGAGATCGCTCTAATTCGCGAAACAGTAGATCTGAGAGCTCCAATAAAGCTTGAGCTTTGTCTTGCGCCTTGTTAGCGGCATCTTCAAGTGCCAAGCGTTGTAAAGAGCTCCCAACATGGCGACAGACAACGCTGCAAAGCTCCACATCACACTGACGAAAAGCTCCTCGGTTGTCACGCTTAGACCGTTGGGTGCCGTAAAATACGGCGACGCTATTGACTTGATAATTCCTGCTATGGTCAAACATGGGGACGCAAAGCACGTCTCCATCGAAAAGAGGCTCTGCCGTCGAAGCCGCTCGCCCAATAACACCTTGACCCATTAGCACCGTTGACACCTTTGTCCTGAATCCAGCACTGGCGAGGCGAGCCCACAATGTATTAGCTTCGCGGTCGTGAGCGTACACCGTCCACCCGTCGACACCAAGTGCTCGCTGCAAGAAATTCAACAGCAGTAATGGGGCCTCCTCGGAAACACTCGCACCCTCGCTTTTGTTTGAGATGGGACGTACATTGCTGATTTTGCCCACAACTGCCTCGAATGGAGCTGCAGCCCTCATCAAGGCTCCAACAAATCCACAAAATACACGAAGCGGTTCACTAGTTGACTTGAACGATCGGAAAGTCAGCGAGCAGTCTGCCTCACACTCTCCGAGCCACATCGTGATATCGTCCGTCACATGACGGGAGTTAAATATTTCTACAACAGCTCGAATACGACCACTACAGTCAACTAGAGGTAAGCAGAGATAGTTCTGCGTCATTTAAACAGTAGAAATGTTAGCATTTCCCATCATTTTCACTGCAAATGTCGCCTTACCTGTAAATGTTTGCATCCTTGAGGAAGGTCAACGCGTGCACAGGCATGAGCAGTTGAAAGGAACGTTGGATGAGGCAAAGAGCGTCGAGCTCGTCTTGCAGTCGTGTCCGACTTGCTCGTCTGTGCCATCTGTCGAACATCTCTTCCATCAAACTCAAAGACCGAGTCCGACGGCAAGTCAAAGCTCAGTACACAATGTTCTGCATCTAAAAGTGCGAGAAATTGGTCTCGAACAGCGCGTAAAGTCGCGAACGGAGCGTCTTTCGTCGAAATTGACGCAACACAGGCATCAACCAGCGCTTGTTGCGCACAAGTGAAGCGACGAGTGCGTTCGTACGAGAATTCTTGTGCTAACCTGTCGAGACGCAACATAACAGTGAGTGACGCGTGCAATGGGCGCCTGGAGTTCAGTACCAACCGTCGAGTGACGCGCACATGAGTGCGGAGCAAGTTCCAACGCCTTTGCGCTCGCGCTTGACGTCTCGCCGCGTCGTCCACGGACCCAATAGAGTTGCGACTGCTGGAGCGAGTCCACGAGGTCTTGCTGCCGCTTGCAGCGCCTGTGCGTGCGGAGGTCATGCTGGACTCTTGTGCTACTGGCGCCGTCGCCTCGACGGTTCTTTCACTCAAGTGTGTCTCCACCCTGTGCAACAAGGATTGGGGCTGCGAGACAGAAACTTGGTTAAACAGGTGGAAACGAGTGTCTCGGTTCCAGAGACGATGGCAACACAATGAATTGGTCGGTGCTGACGATCGGTTTTTCTCACGGTCTTCCGCCCTCTCTTGCGTTCTGGCCGCATTTGCCTTTCACAGTTTTCGCGCATTTGCGTTTCGAGGTGGGGAATGGTAAGGGCAACAGGGAAGCCAAGTGACAGCTGACTAGGACGAGGTGAGCCTTATCTCGGCTTGGGACATTTCCACACTTCGATCAGACAGTGATGCAGTGAAATTTGCATGTGTTGGTATTTTTGCAACAAGTGGCATTGCAAATACTTGCAATGAAACGCTGTTTACCGCAAGTTTAGAGGAGGTTCAGTTTGCACATGCAGTCGTACTGCTCCGGCACCTCCATCAGAATCTGCAGCGTGAAAAGTAGATCCAATGGATCGAGCTCGCACGGAGCTGCCGCGGGCTCGGCGTTGTCGTCCTGGATTCGGTTAACTAACACCTTTTTCTCTTCGGTCGCCGTGTGCCGCACCTTCTGGAAGTTCACGAAGTTAAAGTTGTCGAACTGTCGCTGGGGAAGCTGGTCATCCAGCACCTTCATCGTATCCTACAAAATTAAAGTGAATCATCACTTGAGAGAACGAGTTCGCAACAATTTCACATACCCAGGGACCGTCTCCCATTCCGATCACTATGATAGCTGGTATACCACGAAGCAACAAGGTCAGGTTCGGAGCACAGTGGGCCAATTCGTTCACGTACAGAGGGGAAGCATCGACGCATCCACGATCGCTTGTGCAGTTTCAGCCAAATACTCGCTTTCCAATTGACTGCTCACAAGGACGATGAGCATGTGAAAACCTGTGACCTCGCGAGCTACAGCAGTAGCATGCCGAATCACCGGCTCGAGGTTCGCAGGTTTCTCGCCCAGCTCGATCGTTGGTGTCAATTTATGATAACGGCGCCAAATCTCGTTAAAGCTCTTGCAGCCGTCCATTGGATTCTCTGGTGTGAAGCTGAAAACTGCATTTTCCGGCGTCTTCGCGTCGCCAAAGCCTGACACTTGAATGCTGCGGTCGTCGTCGAATTCAACCAGTACGCGACCGAGTCTTGTCAGTGCTTCCTGGTATGGATTCAAAATATCATTGTTGGCATCCAGCGAGTGTAAACTTTTGCCCCCAAAGCTCTGGTCTCCGCAGCTCTTCACGACAACAGCAACACGGCATGAGTATCGCAATCTCTGCTGATCGGTAGACAAGCACCTCACCAAGTTTGCCGCCGTATAATCAATCTATCAGTCGCACCCAACAGTGCAACACAACAACAGAGAGGTCAGACAACCGCACGCATTATAATACAGTGCTGCATAATTGTACGCACTGCAAACATCAAGTTCGACGACTTGAGGTTCATATTCCTGCAAAGTCAACCTGTTAGCAACAATGCAAACGCCAGTGGGAATGTGATCACGATCACTGATCGTTGTGACCTCAGTGCTTCTTGAATTGCGCCTACAGTCAAGAATTAGAGCCAAGTCCGCTTGCGCTATGCCAAATTTGATGCAACGTACTAAAATCCCGAAAGCGGTCGGAAATGGCGCGCAACAATGGTGCAGGCCTTCTCGCTGTCATATCTTCGCTAGTGCTCATGAGGTGTCGAATACCAAAATGCTCTCAATGTTATCCTCGATGAAACGGCTTATTTAACAACACAACCAACGGTCTGTCGTGACACCCCTTCTTGTGATATTATAAAAACACTAACTATATTTATGACATCCTTTAATGAGGTTCAATGTGGTCATGCAAATCGGATGACTACGACTGAGACAACAATTCACCCACGGCGAAAACAATCCCGCTGGACTTATAGACTAGAGCAAATCAATGTTTCGCTGAGTAAATGCTAGTCGATGCAATACCCGCAGCTTGTCACTTGCTAGTTACTTGTTTGTAGATCTCGACGGCTTTGTGTTTGAACGCATTTTCTCCCACTTGCGCGGAAGAGTGAGACCTCGATCGGTCTTCAGATGCTCATCGCGTATCTCCATCTTTGCAACATCTCGGCAGTCCTGCATCATTTCGCGGTAAACGCCCTTCGGGACCCACATGCGTTCGTCGAACATATCGTTCTCGAAATCCTCTGTCATATTCTGGATATTCCGGTCGCATCGCTCAGCATAGTCCGTGTGGATGAAGAGGAAGTTCATCTCCTCCATTGTGTCAACGATACTCAGCATATTCCCACATCCCGCTGTGATGAAACCCTTGCAGAGACTAGAATCACTCCGGAGCTTAAGTCCCCGTTGTTCAAGTGCTGTCGTCAATGTAGCATATCGCTGACTGCATTGCTCCAAAACCTCCTTGTCAGTCTTCTTGACGTCAATAGTTCTCATATACTCTGCAAATCCTGGTGCCAACCTTTTAATGAATGCATTGGCTTCATTCTCCTTGCGTTGCAACGTAACCCTCAATTTCTTCATCCTCTTGTCTTTCTTAGAGAGGAATCTGACCCATTCCAACTTCGACCCACAGGTCTCGATCATATGATTCTCAAGCATTACTCGATCAAACAGTGTGTAGTGCTTGCGAACTTCACAAGGGAGATATTGAAAAACCTGGTCTCTCACTCCATAGTTGTTTTTTGCTACCACTTTGGTCGTACGAGGCAAGTAGTTGCCCAGCTTGGACTCACACTCGCGACATAATCCATGGAGAATGACTGGATTATCTTCCTCACAAGAGCAGCAATATTGGGCAAGATTGGGTTCGCAGATCTGGTAATGATCTCCAGTGGCGATCTGCAGCTTCGTGAGTGTTTGGTTGCTCATAAACCGGAGTAAATACTCGAAGACGACATTGTTCTGGATGGAAAACTTGAAAGGTTTCTTGGACTTGGTCTCATCGTGAGCTTTTTTCTGTTGGCAAGTGTTCTGATGGCGAGTTATCCCACGAGCTGTGAACTTCTTGCAGCAATATTCACAGGTAGTTTTTGAGATTTTTCTCGATGGAGCTTGCGCTTGAGGGTTGGCCGCCAAGTTCTCATCCCGCATATGCTTCGACATGGCTATTCGTATCAGGTGAAGCCTCCCGTTGAGGTTAAGCTACGACTTTATTTTGAATGCAGAATCGATTCTATCGCGAAAGAGCTCAACTCATAAACAGCATATTCCCGTCTATTATCATTAACATTTGCTGGCCAGTACGTAATGATCCATTGCCGCAGTTTTGGCGATGAAGGAGTTCGACGGCGCAAATGCCGATGAAGGCCAGTATACTGGGCCTTATCAGCATTTGTGCATTCTCAACGAAAATGTGTTCGAGCACATCCTCAGCTTTTTAAGCAACCAAACACTCACCAAGTTGCATGGCATCACAGGCGACAGATATTCCACTTGCGAGCCTCTTCTCGCTTCATACTGTTGTGAGTGTGAAAATGACAATCCGAAATTGTTCTACGATTTTTGTCGACATTGCGAAACCAAGATGAATGGCTACACTCCATTTGTGGAGAAGGAAGCGGCGACAACTGTGTACGGGTTGAAAATTCGAGATTTGGTGAACATTCCACACCACTCAAACGTTGCAAGTCAAGATGCACAATTTTATAATTGTAGCGATCTTGAAAGTTGCTTGATACGCAAATACGGGTCAAAACTGGGGTGGATTCGAGCGATTGCTCGTCGGGATATGGTGGAAAAGAAAATTGAATTGATGGAGAAACAAGAACGAGATGAACGAGAAGTTTTCATGGAGTCGGTGGCTCCGGGATTTTCTATCTACGCTGCATTGATCGGTTTGGAGGAAACTGACAAGAGTCTTCTGTTGCAATATGGTCGGCGTTTTGATGCATTGAAGACGGCGCTAAATACTCGTGGACTTCAACTACAAACGAAATCCAAACTTTGTGAGCAATTCGTCATTGCCGGAAGTGGTGATATTTCGGATGTGGTGGATGCTATGGAGGAATTGCGCTTTCTCAACGGTTGTACGGATTATCCACGACGATGCCAAAAGATTGAAAATATTCAACACGACAACGAAACGAAGCAGGAATGTATGGAGAAAGCCAAAATGGAATTGTGCATCGCACACCTGGAAAACCACAAGGGACTCAAGCTTCCACGTAAATGGGAGAACTGCCGCTCACGCTTTGAGGAAGTGCAGCAGGCTGGATGTATCCCTCAATGTGAGGTGCGCTATATCTATAGCACGTAAAGAGAAGGATTCAAGTACTTGACAAGCGTAATGACAGCATGCACGTGGCCTCACCGAGAAAGCACGGAATGGATCAGATTTTGATGAGACCATTTACCTGCTGGATGTTGAAGAGCCAACGTATTGCATGACTGTGGTGCTCTCCTAGTTGCATCGCTACGAAAGCGACGACGACGGTACCGTAAAATAGGCTAGCGAGTATTTTCTGTTTGAGAAACAATACAACAGTTATCGGAAAGCCTGTAAAGGCTTTTCCGTACCACTGGTATTTCACAAGAAACTCAAAACTGTCAAAGTTTTATTTTAAAGGGGGGTTTGATGTGGGATCAAGCAGTTTTTGTCACAACGTTGACTCGCTAGAGCGTCGCAACAAATGCAGATCTCCGTCACTCACTTTTGAATCGCGCCAAAGTTGTGAGAAACACATTAGGATTACCTGGTAAGCTCATCCTGAAAACAGTCATGCTCGAAGGTGTACCGAATAACCTGTTGTTTTAGTTTCTGAGTAAATTTGAAAACTATCGACACGATCCTTGCGATTGATGGTTCCAGTTTCTTCTGAAAACTTTCCCACATCTTTCTGAAAGTTTATAATTTCAGATTCCTACAGCGTCAACAATGCCAAAGCACATGCGCGACGAGAATACACTAGAGGATGAGCAAGCAACGGCGTCGAAAAAAGCCGCAAAAGCCACTACCGTTTGTGAGTATTGCGAAAAAATGTTTACAGCGAGAGGTATGTCTCTTCATCTGAAGAAATGTCCAAAGAAACAAGCCCATGATAAAGCTGCAGCCAAGAAGACGCGTGCCTACAAATTCACCATTCTCAACGAAGCTGTCCATGAGGAGATCCTCTCATTTCTAAGCAACCAATCACTCACCAAGATGCAGATGATCACGGGAGATCGCTATCAACAATGTGAACCTGAATTGGCCAGATTCTGTTGTAAATGTGAGAACGACAACCCAGTTATCCAAAACGGTATGTGTCGACAAGGTTTGTCCAAGCGGGGATGTAACTGCGTATCCAAGATAGTAAAGGACAAATACGGAGTACCTCAAAAGGTTTTGCGGTGCTTTTTGCGCTATGAACCGCTTAAACTGGAGAAGTTAATGATTGAGAAGTGTGGGTCCAAGATGAAATGGCTGAGACATCTTGCAAAGCTGAAACGCGCAAAGATAAAAGCTCGTGCTACACGGCAGCAAAAGCGAGAACTCAAGGTTTTTCTTGAGACTCTTGCTCCAAAATTTGATCTTTATGTGAAGTCGTGGGACTTTAAAGAAACAAATAAGGAGATTTTGATGCAGTGCAGCCAGCGCTATATTGCGCTTACAGCGAAACTTCAGAAGCGTGGACTTGAGCTTAGATGGGATTCAAATGCGTGCATGGAATTTGTCATTGCTGGGAATGGAAATATCGAGGATTTGGTTGCCAATGAAGCTTCCTTTTGCACAGAATGGTATCAGGATATCCAAAAGTCTCGAATGATGTGACTGCAAAGTGGAGAAACATTTTCTGCCTGCACTACAACAATCTACTGTTTTTTGTGTTCGTCACTAGCAAAAGAATCTAGTTTATAATTTACGTCAGATTCCTTGGCATTGTTGACGTTTTCATGTCAAATGACTTGCATCAAACACCAGCAAATAAATCTCAATGAATTGGCGCAAATGAATCGCATCAAATCCGTTAAAAAATGTCGTATACCCAACTCAAGTGAATCTTTCGTGGGGTCAGGAGCTCATTGTCCAAGTCTCCGCCATACTAAACAATGCGTGCCATGCAGTTTGTCCGTCGCGTCGCGGCCGCCCGTGCGTTGCCCACTGCCGCTCGTGTTGCTCCTCGTGCTGTTGCCCCCTTCGTGTCCAACTCGTTGGTGACTCGTCAGTCGGTGCAGTCCACGCCGTTCCGCACGTTCGCCACGGATGGCGATGATTTTTTCCTCGAGGATGAAGACGATTCTTTCGTGCAATACCCGCCGGTGACTGCCCGTGTGCAGGCCCAAGCGCCGCAATTCACGGCTCAAGCTGTGGTGGACGGTGACATCACGGACGTGTCGCTGGACACGTACCGTGGCCAGTATGTCGTGCTCTTCTTCTACCCGAAGGACTTCACGTACGTGTGCCCTACTGAAATCATCGCGTTCAACGACCGCGCAGAGGAATTCAAGGCCTTGAACACGCAACTCATTGCTGTGTCTTGTGACTCGCCCGAGAGTCACTTGGCTTGGACGCGTCTGCCCCGGAACAAGGGCGGTTTGGGCAAGATGGAGATCCCCATTGTCTCGGACATTACCAAGGTGATCTCCGCCAAGTACGGAGTGCTAGTAGAGCAGGCTGGTGTGGCTCTGCGCGGTCTGTTTATTATGGACAAGGAGGGCGTGCTCCAGCAGATCACTATCAACAATATGCCCATTGGTCGCAGTGTCGATGAGACGTTGCGTCTTATCAAGGCATTGCAGTTTGTTGAGGAACATGGTGAAGTCTGCCCTGCTAACTGGCAGCCTGGTGACAAGACTATTAAAGCTACACCTACGGACAGCTACGAGTACTTTTCCACAGTCAAGGAGGATTTGGACGACGATGATGCTTCTGCTGTGACGCTGGTGAAGACCAAGGCGGAGTTCCAGGCTCTGATCAAGAGCGGCAAGCCTGTCGTGGCTGACTTCATGGCCCCGTGGTGTGGTAAGTGCAGCCAGATCTTCCCGACGGTCCAGAATTTGGCTGAGGCTCACCCTGAGGTGACGTTTGCCAAGCTGGATGTGTCCATTCCCGAGGTGGAGAAGCTCAAGGATGAGCTCGATGTCGGCGCGTACCCGGAGTTCCGCTTCTTTAAGGATGGCAAAGAGGTCCATGAGAAGATCTCGGGCTACAAGAAGTCGCTGCTCAAGAAGGCCGTACAAACGCTGCTCTAATTTACTGTCTCCCAGCCGTGATGCACTGCTGGTACATCAAGGCAACGAGTGATCCCAGTTTCAGCGAACATTTTCAATAGCAACACAACGAGCAACGTTCACACAATATTGTCTTTATACTGTAGATGCCTTGACAGATTGGCCTACGCATTGTCCGCTTCGTAGCGCGCACGAGCAAGTCTCTGTCGACGTTCCTTGTCGGAGGTGGCATCCGAGAGGTCCACGGAGGCTGAAAGAGGTGTCTTCGAGCCGAGACCAGCTGTGTCACTTCGACCGCCTTGCCCAACGGCATTAATCGCAGTAGTGATACCAGTGCCATGCTTACCGAGACCCTCGCCGCTCTTCCATCCCATCATCTTGAGCATTTTACCACCGATACCAGACTCGAGCGAGCTAGCAGGAGGTTCAGGATTGGGGTTGCTGACTAGACCAGGCGCATTCAGTGCCGCTGCAGATGATGGCGCACGCTCCTCTTGCCGCTGCTTCTTGGCATCCCGCTCCATCTCCTTCTCGTGTTCACGATACTGCGCCGCGATGTGTTGCTTGTTCTCTTTCGCCTTCGCCAGGTTCGCGAGGTGCAGCTTCGACAGCTTTTCATGCTTGCGAAGCATCTCCAGAGATCCGAACTTTCGTCGGCAGAGCTATAGAACGCAAGATGTTCGCGTTGTTAGCTAAGCAAAAGTGGTGAAACACAAGAGTCATCGTAATCGCAAAACTTACCAGACAAATCGGGACTTCTTGGGAAACATTCGTCAGCGCATCAATAACGGAGTCTGCAGCGTTAGACGAAGCACTGTTCGTTGTCTTTTGCTCCGATGAGGTACTGGGATTTGCACCCTGGTTATTAACAATCGGTGCTCCAAGGGTTGAACCACCAATTTGCTGTTGTGCAGGCGCTGTAGCTGACTCACCAATATCATGTTGTTTTGCCTCGCGCTGCCGTTGCGACCACTTAGCAATATCATTTGCACTTTTGCGCTTCATTCCAATACTGGTCACACTGACAGCAGGTGCGGCAATTCCACTTCCCACCGTCGTCGTCTGATCGGTTTTCTCGAAAACCGATGATGTCGAGGTAAACGCAGCAGTTTTGACACCAAACGAAATTCCAGTAGCCTTCTTCTTGTCCTTTTTCAGTGATAGGCTCAAGGCTGGTTTAGTGGCTCCGGGTGCCTTCGTAGTAGTAGCCTCTTCATAGTTTCCATTGTCAACAGGTAGGGGTGGCATGAATACCTGAAAGGCAGCTGCTCCGCTGATCCTTGGATTAACGCACCGATAGTATGTACCTGTAAACGAGTTATGGTATACCTTGGTGTGCGCGTCGTAGTAGAACATGCTATCCGGATCCCAATACAGGCCATACTCACTTGCATAGACGTAGCTGCCGCCTGCTGTCTCGAATGGCGGTGGCCACGTCTTCTTCGGTTCTTCAAAGTGAGGAACAACCTCAGCCGCGGCACTATCGAGAAGTGCGCTCACGTCTTCCGCAACACTATTCTGCTGAGACCACAATCAGAAACAGTTCGTCGATGCAGTTTCGTGCATGTACACCCTTGAAGATTAGATACGTGTTTCGTACTCGCTGTGACGATCAACTCGTCCAGTTCAGCAAACAAAAATGCAAGATGCGTTCACCTGATCATTTGTCGCCGCGTCAGCTCCACGTCCTTGAGAGAGTGACCACTGTGCTTGCTCCAATGCTGTGACTGCCATGGAACTGCCTGTGCGCGTTCCTTGGGGGAAATCCGCCGAATAGTGCGACCTGGTCGAAAGAGTATCGCGTGCATACGACACCTCCACGTGAGTATTTTGCACAGCTAAACCATCACATTTATGCAGAGCATTTGTTGCTGCCTAAACCACATCACACCCACAAGGTTATCATTTGTTAGCACAACTCAAACGAAAAATACACGCAAGATGTCATGGTATGGGCATCGTACTTCGACGTCGACGAACTCTACGAAGCCAAACCCTCGCGATAGGTTTGTTACGCGGTCTCGAATAAGACGGATGTCCTGTACACCGTCAAACTCTGCGAATGCCACTTGAAGCTACAGACAATTCAAAATTGATTAACAAAAACTGGTGGCAATAGGTCCAAAAATGTCGTGAAGATACGCACCTCGCCTTCTTCAATATCGGGTGGGAGCATGCGTACCATCAGCACTTGTGACGGAGGAACACTCCGAGCATTCTCTTCACCGCCACGTCTTCGACCACTCATTTCATCTCTTGATGTAGCGCCATGTGATGACGGTAGGACCGAAGAGGAACCGCTGCTTCCTGACTCTCCATAATGAGCATCACTCTGTCCCTGCCTATGCTCTTGACGAAATACTGCAGTCACAGGCACCTCTTTCGTGTGAGCTGTCTTGGGTGCATTGCATTGGAAACAATTCGTTCGCCTCGCAAAATTGGTCACATTGCACTGTCATCACAAACAGATTAGTCCACCACGAATATCCATACACTAAACAATCAAACACCAACACCACGCAAATTCTACCTCATCACAAATCCAATCTGGTCGTGGTTGCCACCGCTTTTCCTGGGGATGATCATGGAGTGTATCGCTGTATCGAGGTCCCCAACTCTCACCTCTTGGACGACCAGTGTCAGTCTCCTGTGAACGCCGACGGAACCCGTCCGTGTAGCTCACGTTCACATTTCGATGCTGCAGCACCAAAGGTTTCGATTCTGTAGGCATAGTTTAGCATCAGAATTACAGCATCAAGCACTGAAAATCCACGTTAGAGTTCTACCAAAAGCTCGCATAGCTTCCATCGCGCTCTCCACCGAGTCAAAGTCCACAAAGGCGAACCCGCGAGATTCTCCAATGGTCTAGTGCATCAACATGAATAAATCAACACCACATAAGAAACAAAACAGTAAAAATCTACGTACCTTATCGTAAATGGTCCTAGCTTGCAATGGTCGGAACGACTCCAACGCGCCGAGGATCTGACGAGGATGACGAGGCGGACGGTGAGTAACGTGGAGAGTTCATAGATCTCGATCCTGCCGTGTTCTACCACATTCTACCACCCGTTCTACCATAGTATGTTTTATTCACGAGGTGGTAGATTCCGGTCCAATTAGTGTACCATTTCATCGTCGACAGAGCGCGCAAGACCGCGCAACAACAGCGTAGAACTGGGTGGATGCTCCTGGTGAGAGGCATGAGGACTGCGTCGCTGCCCTCGGGGCGGATACATCACCTCGCGGCGGCTAAAGGGTCCAGCCATATCGTCAGTGCAAAACTACTTGCGTTTTGTACACACTTTCAAAAATTACAACTGATAGCCACGGTGTTTTTATTTCTATGTTTTTATGATTTTTTTGACCCGCCAAAGCCGCCGAAGCCCATCATGGCCATCATTTCAGCATCAGCAGCAGGAACATCGTCTGCCGCTTCAAGTTTTTTATCTGCTTCATCTTTTTTGTCAGAGCTTTGGTCTCCGAGCTTCTTGGCTTTCTTTTGCTCTTTTTTCTGCCGCTTCACTCGAGCTTCTTCTTCTTCAGCTGCCTTTAGTTTCTTCTCATAATCTGCGGGTTCAATTAACGCAACACGAAGCAAAGAGACGCAGTCGTAAGTGGATAATAACTCGTGCTAACCATTTCATCAACAGCTACGCACCTTCCATCGCATCGAGCTTCTTGGTCATCAACGGATCCCATTTGCGCTTGGACGCACTTTGCAGTCTATTCTTCACCTGATCCACAGTCGAGCGCTCCACTCGCATACTGTATCCAAGTTTACGTAGATCTACAAGTCGTGCAAGTTCAGATTAAATGGTCATCGATAGCGAATTCAACTGTCCACGTACGCTTTTTGCCGTTAATGTGGTCCAGATACGCCACTGAGTCCTTGAGTCCGCACTCGCAGACTTCACAATAGTACCCTCCGTTCTTGCTTAGATCATCAGACTTGACGACTTTGACAGTACCCACACTGCTTTCAAGTGCCATTTTTTCAGTTCGGGCCTTCAGGAACGCACGAGCCGAGCCTGCGGGTCCAGCGGCGCCTTCATTTGCAGTTTGGAATTCCTCCTTCGACGACTTGATCACCTTCTTCTTCTGCAGCCATTGGATTATTAGATTATTAGATTATTTGTGTGGAATATTGCCCACAACACACCTCCTCCTTCTCTAATTGACCATCAGCACGCAGTTGAGCGAGCTTCTCATAGTGCGCGCGGTTCCATGTCTGACGCGTCACGTTGGCCACACCTGCACCTTTCCTAGCTCCTGATTTGTCCTGCATATAAACCGTCAGAAGTTGTCCTAGCGACCTGCGCAGAGCTTCGTACCGCCATTATTGTCAAGGTTTCAATTAAGCAATTCAATTTTGAATCGAGCAGCATTTAAAGTTGCTACAGTGCAACTCGCAACTTAAGGTTAAGTTGCTCCTTATAACGCTCGCATTTTGCGGTCGTGGAGCCACAAGGAGCTAGACCCTCGGAATTGCCCATTGCTCGTCATGGTTCTCGCCCATCAGGACGCGTGGAGAAGCCACCCGTTCATCTCCAACTGCGCCAAGAAGCCCTTCACAGGTCTGGGCTTGGCCTCCGCCATCTTCGGCATCTACCTCGTGGTGGACGGCATCAACTCGCGCTTCTCGTCGCATGGCAAGGAGGGCGGCGCACACCCAGAGATGGACTACGTCCCTCGCGGCAAGTTTAAGTACGAGCGCGGTGAAGTCGGTGAAGCCCCGTCGCTCATGTAAATGCTCGGCAGCCTCAGCAACTTCAGGACGAACGCAGCAATGACAGACAAGTCTCAAGACGTGGACACTAAATAAACGCTATTGCTTGGTTAAGTCATTGCTAAAAGACACTGGGCTATGTGTGTTGTCGTACAGGCTAAAGATTTGATAAACAGGGTTGTAGTGTGGTGGGTAGATACTTCCTACCGCTCGAATGGACTCGTGTCGTCGTCCTGAGGGAACTCTTCGTCCTCGTCTTCACTTTCTCCAGTTCCAGCGCTTCGGCGTTTGCTGTTTCTGGAGCTGTTATCTTTTTGTAGTTCCAGCACTGATACGCGGGTCATCAGCTGCGTGATGAGGAGCATTGTTTCGGCCTTCTGCTCTTCCTGCTCGAGCAACTGCTGCTGCATCTGCATGTTGCTCTGTGCGAGCTGTTCAATCTGCTTCTGCTGCGAAGCCAACAAGTTGCGTAGCTCATGTACAGGTGAGGATGATCCAGGTGCATGATTCGAAGTGGTGGCACGTTCTCCAGCTCCTCCCGTTGCTTCACCTGCAGCGAGAACGCTTGACTTCCGAGAGCCCTTACGCCCAGTTGTCGGAGACGTAGTGGGACTTCCACCAGCACTTGTGGTAGGGCTTCGCGTACTCCCAAATGCAGTGCTTCGAGTGGCCCCAGGGGCTGTGGAGGGAAAGGATGTAACAGCAGGAGCGTGACGATCGTTCGTTCCTCCAGTGTGCGCGTAGCGTTGCTGTTGGAAGGTTGAAGAGTTCAATAGTGATCCTTGACGACTAATCTCCTCGTCCAAATCATGCTTCAGGGAGCGACTGTGCGTGATCATGGCATAGCAGGTGACACATACCCGTTGTGGGGTAGTGAAACCCTTGGCCTCCATTGAAATCTTCTTGTCTGCACTGTGCTGACTGCAGATAGACTTGCCACAATTGCGGCAGTGGTGGCGGTGTTTGAACATACCGAAACTTGCGCGGCAAATGGAGCATTCACCGTCATGCTTCCACTCAGGCGGAGGGTCAAAGTGGCCTCGACCGTGAGATCCATGTGATGCTCGACGTGACCTCCGGAACAACGGCGGTGAACCTCTTTGCGATCCGCCTGGAGTTACTGAATGTCGAGAGTGAAAAGGATCGTGAGCCGACTGGAAAAGCCGGCTTCGTGGGTTGACTTGAACACCGGCCATACCTCCTGCAGTGCTGTTGCTGTCCCTTGATGATACGTTATCATTCTCTTCGTTTTCATCCTCGTCATCTGCCTCGTCGTAGAAGTGGAAACTAGAGTTCTGCCGAATAATTTCATGGCTGGGCATGAGGGGCAGCGACAAATGGCGACTGTGATTCCGACGTAATGCTTCTTCCTCGGTATTTCCAACAGCAGCGCTGGCGCTCATGGCTGAAACCATAGTACGCAGCTCGTGCTCACTGAGGATGCCGTTATTCTGCAGCTGGGCAAGCAACGACGAGGTTTGACGAGTCGCTCCTTCGTTCTGACTCTGGAAACCTCCCAGTCCTCTGCGACTATCAGCATGGAGTCTAGCACCAAACGATGATCGAGAGCTGATCGACGTCCGTTGTTCATCTTGACTGCTAGTAGAGGAGGGGGATACGAGGTGGTCGTGCGGTGAGTCAAGTCCGTCGACATCACTCAGCGACTGTTCACTCATCATGCTGATACTGTCTTCCGGATGCAAGACCGACATCTCCGTCGCATCGAGCTCTCCATCGTCGCCAATGTGAAGAAACCCTCCGAAGCCGACATTGCCCACGTACGGCTCAGGCACAGCATCAGTCCACTCCTTGACTTTATCTTCGTCTTCATCTTCGGGTCTTTCAACTCCAGAAGCTTCTTCTTCCTGGCCACTGAGTGCTCGTTTCCGATCAAACTCGGCACTCTCGCGTTCATACGGGCTGTCGTCATTGTGCTGTTGAGGACTGGTGATACTTTTGCGTTCCTGGGCTCGATGCAGCACTTTCAAGCTGTCTGCATCCAGTCCAATATCTTCTGCCATCTCCAGAGCTGAAACTCCATCCGGCGTCCGTTCGTTCACTGCTTCTGGATACGCGCGCACCAGTTTACGCAGACACGAGGCTTGCACTCCTGCTCGAATGGCAATGTGCAGTGGTAGCAGCTCCCCAGCGTTCTTGGCTCGGACGCCATCTGGATACGCTTGAAGCAGTTTCGCGACTAGAGAAAGCGGTACGCGACGCACAGTGCAGACCCAGTGGATTGGCAGCATGCCGTGGTCTCCACGCTGCTTGGCCATAGCTGGATCTCGCTCCAGCAGACGCTGCAGTCCTTTCCAGTCCGAGGCTTGGGCCAAGCGAATGGCCTCTGAGTTCCCGATGGCGATCGAGTGCATCGTGCGTTGCGGGAGAATGCGTGACTGAGGTGTCAGCGGCTGACGCAGTCTGTGTTTGATCGCGAGAGAGTGATAGCGCGGCAGACGCGAACACGCGAGGAACGGCGGCTTCTCTAGTTTCCTTCTTCGTTTCGAGATTTCCTTCAACGTTAGTAATCATGGAATTGGTAGCATTTTCCAGATTATTATGGTTAGTACAAAGACGCTAGTACTATTAGTAGTACTAAAGACAGTATTTTGAGGACGACGGCTTTAGTAGTGCTAAACCGTTTATTCGTGGCAATTTCCAAATATTTAGTACTAAAGGACTACTAATTTCCGGAAGAGTCGAGCGAGCCAGCAAGAATTTTAGTGAGTGGTGAGTGAAGGTCGTTTCTAGTACTAATAGTACCATATTGTAGTACTAATCATAAACCATCTCTGACCAACTAGTAGTGCTACACTAAACTCGACAAACGAGTCGCGTATTTAGCACTAGTAGTAATCACCCAAAATCGAAACTACTACTCAACGTTAGTAATCGACGGCGATAAAGAATCGACTTTGTGATTTTCCAGCATACTGAAAGGAGTCGAGGATTCACGAACGGCAGAAATCATTGCCCGAGCAGCACTTTTATCGTCTCCATTGCTGCGTTCAGAGCGACGTCCGGTCGAACCGTCAGCCATGGTGCCTGCAGGTCCCGTCATTCGTGGTGGCAAAGACTCCAGCACAGCGGTGTCTGATGGCCAGCACCGTGTCGCTGAACGGTCTAGGAACGCCAGGCGAGAAACGACTGCAACTCGACAACACACGCATTGCACACCGAGCGGTGCTGCGTGAAACGGCTGTGCTGTGGTCCTAGGCAAGCTGCTGACGGAACCATGGTCCACCGTGTGCCGTGCCTTCTGGGGTTGGTCCACCCGAGACGGAACCGTCGACGTCTTTGTCGAGCAGAGCTGTGGTCTCCTTGGCGCCGTCCACGCACAGAAGAAGCACGAGAAGGCAGTGTATCCATGAACAGCTCTACGTTCGACTTGATATCTTGCGCTTGATGCCCAACGTTCGATGACAGTGTCATCGTAGTGAATGCAGTCGTCGATCAACAACTCGGACTCGAGACTATACGAGCGTCTCATTCGACACTGTCGTGGATAGAATCACCCGCAGCAGACCACTCGCTCCATGCGTGATAAGAGAATTGAGCCCAATATGCCTTGGAAGCGGCCAGATTGTACAAGACACGTACAAGACACCATCTAGGATATCTTGTCGGTCAGTGTGGAGACTTCGACAACATAAAAGAGTGCGGTCACCTTCAGCAACTTTTCAAGATGTGGACAGTGCAATTGAAATCGCTGCTCTAGACACAATCGTTTAACCTTGAAGGCGCAGCAGCTCTCACCTCCATTCGATCTGTCATCCCAACGCTGCACCAATCACTCACCAAACCTCTTATACATTGCCTTTTGAGTCTACAGTCGCACTTTTCCGATGCAGCCTTATCTTCAATCAGGAGACGCGGGAATCTACGAGTCCTCTAAGGACAACCTCTGCAAAATCATTAAAGCGTGGAAGCACTCGGACAAATTTGCTACACTAGAGGCGTAAATTCCCGAAGTTGAGCTTTTGGCGATGAAAGCGTGGAGACAAACGCCGGATACCGTTGTCGAGAAGAGCGTCTCGAAGTCTCGAAGTGTGGGTTTAGTGACGAATCTTCTTCATGGCACATCGCCCACCACAACGTGTACAGGACAACTGAATCTGAAATAAATTTATAGGAATGAATCATTCCTATAGCTCAAGGTTTACCTATAAGCGACCCATCATCTCCATACATTAATGAAGTCATAATACGACAAGCTGCTGTAGGCAGCACGATGTTGCGCCGGGCGATACAGCGAGCGCGGCTGCATCTGCCGGCGCCCATCGGCCACGACAACGGCACCGGCGGCTCCTCCAGTGACGACGAAGACTTCCCTGTCAGTCCCAGCGTCGCCTACACCTCTCTGCGCGACGATGAATCCGTCCGCGACCACTTCCGCAAGCTCCCGGAAGACGTTTCCAGTTTGCACTTGATCGTCGCTGAGGAAGCGGCAAAGGCGAAGAGAGGACACGTGGCGGAGCTGTCTTCAGATGAACAGCGACGCGCTGCGGACGCTTGGGCGCGATTGCAGACGCTCTATGGACTGTTTAGGGAGCTGGAAGCTGCCGCGGACGAGGAGACAGAAGACAGCGACTCTGAGAGCGTTGAAGCTCATGAAACGGAGCAGAAGCAGCCACAGGAGACACGACGACGACGCAGACGGGATGACGGACTGCGATCGCTGCTGCAGGAGGTGCAACTGCCCCCAGGCGTGATCTTGCGCGACCTGCAGACGTTGTCTGTCACGGATGGCAGTGGCGACAATGCTATGCCTCAGGGATTTACGGCCGGCATGTTTGCTGCGCTGGGCAATGCCATGTACAATGAGATGCTCATGGCGGCGGAGCAAGATCGTATCAGCCCAGACGCATTCGAGGAACTTGGCAACTGCCTGTATGCAGAAGCAGCAAGTATCGTCGTGTCTGCTACTGCGTAGGTAGTTGCAATAGGATGAATGGTTTCTTTATTTTATTTGCTCTTCCTGTTGGCATGGACCTAAAAGCAATGAAAGCAACCTTGAGGCAGGAGACTCCGCACGCGTGTGTTTACTGCACTGTAGCTTGCCAGTTGGTAAGCGCCTTGATGCCTTCGTTCTCGACTTGCTGAGCACCCTGAAAGTCGATGACCTCGCCGTCGGGGCGGATGATCACAAGTGCCGGAATACCGCTGTTTCGGTGAGTGACACCTACCTCCGCGTCGTCCTTGCCATTGCGGATATCATACTGCATGGTACGTTCGTTTGACCACGGTTAGGCCCATCAAAATGCCACAGAAACACGTTCACGGCGTACCTTTCGGCGGAGCTCATTGCGGATTTCGGTGTCGCGAGGAACCATCCACCAGTCGCCGTGCTTGATCGAGAAGTGCATCTGCTGATCTTCCTCGGACATGTCAGAGCTCAAGAATACCACATCGAGCTGCTGCGTCGAGGCATTCGCTTCGGTATAAAAGTCATTGAGCTTCGGCTGGAATGCACGACAGTCTGGGCACCAGTTCGCCTGCAGCACCGAAGCGTCAGCATTGAAAAACGGACTTCACTTCATGAGACGTAAGAACGCACCGCGAAGTACAGCGCGAGTAGTCCAGTCTTGCCGACGTCACCACCGTCGATCGTCTCGCCCTTGGCGTTCACCAGCTTGGTGCCATGCAGCAATGCGTTCACCATTTTTCCAGTCTGTGCTGGGCAGGAAAAGGATGGTGATTGGCTGACGGACGAATTGCTCACGAGATGTGCATGAATCACTCGTCTACAGCTGGTCACAGCACTCAAATAATGCAATGAATGTGCAAGTGCATCATGTTGGATTCTTTAGTGAGCTCTACGTTTATTGCTGCCATTTGGTGAGAGCCTTGATACCGTCACGCTCGATCTTGTTGGCAGCGTCAAAGTCCACGACCTCTCCGTCGGGGCGGATCACCACGAGTGTGGGGATGCCACCCTTGCGCGTGATGGGACTCAGTGCGCGCACCTCGGCGCCTGCGCAGACGCCGAACTTGCGCTTGAGCTGCGTGCGCGTCTCGCCCTCGAAGGGCACCATCCACCAGGGACCCTGCTTGTCCTTGAAGTGCGCGAGCTGATCCTTTGCCGACGCGTCGGAGCCCACGAAGACCACGTCTAGATCGTCGCCTGCCGCCTTGTAGAAACTGTTGAGCGCCGGCTGGAACGCGCGGCAGTCCGGGCACCAGTCCGCTGCGAAGTAGAGAGCCAGCACCTTGCCGTCCTGACCCAGCGTCTCGCCCTGCACAGACTCGCCCCGGGCGTTCGTCAGCGTGATTCCTTGCAGCAGAGTCGTGCTCATTGTCGTGATGAAGCGAAGTGCAGCTAGCGATAGACAGCGAGACGCACGTCGATCAATGCAGAGCTTCATGTGCGTGTTGAGACGCGATGTGATTAGTCCAAATGTTCATCCGGGTGGCACACACAAATAGG
The DNA here is from genome assembly GCA_002812785.1 of Phytophthora litchii. Classification (NCBI taxonomy): domain Eukaryota; phylum Oomycota; class Peronosporomycetes; order Peronosporales; family Peronosporaceae; genus Phytophthora; species Phytophthora litchii. The sequence continues at coordinate 21,682 of PCFV01000189.1, read as the reverse complement.
TACTAACAACACTACTAATTTCAAATCTACTACCGATCCCTGATGGTGGTATGTACACCAGGTTCGTCAGCCAATCACAGCGCTGATGACTAACTTCAACATCCTAAAACTGGCAATTTCGCCAGTCAACTTTGTGGCAAGTGCAGGCAGCTGGCTCGAAATGATTCTGGCTGTTCAACAGCATCCTCTGTGTGAGCTGTGTTATAATAGCCTAGCCATAGCCCTGATGACCAGCTTAGCCGCTTTCGCCGACGTTACCTTTCTCTTGCGTTCACTACATGGATAGCGTTCGGTACTCGGTACCGACAGTGCGTCGGAGACTTATCGGCATCCGTTACTCCGTTCTTCTAAAAATAGTCATTCCAATGCTGTGATTGGCTCAAATCCGATTTCCAGCTCTTTCATTGGCTAAAATACAGCCCCATTCCAATGCTGTGATTGGCTCAAATCGGATTTCCAGCTCTTTCATTGGCTAAAACACAGCCTCCGCAATCTGAGTCAGTTGCCTGTCCCAGTCAGTCTCGCTGGGGACGCGGCCCACGCAGCACCAAAGGACGCTCGCTGTAGCGAGCTCAGCTCCTCGTCAAGCCTCGCACTGTCTCCCTCATTCACGTGCGCAAGTCACCGCGCACGTGTGAACGCTTCTCCGGTCGAATTGCGAGCGCTACAACAGGTAAAGGACGCCCTGTGTGGCAGCTGGTTTTGTCCTGCGTTTGCCGCTGTCTGGCGCTCTCTGCGCTGACGGACAGTGCCTTCAATTCCACATCTGATTCCGCTGCTGCTCGTGTCTTTCTGATTGTCTATAGAGCTCTAGAATCTTGCACCGAGTCGAAACCATGATGAACGAAAGGCGCCGCAAGCTGCAGACCATCCAAGTGGATCACTACGACGGCCAGTCGATCTATAGCGGCAATGAACTCGTCTACGAGCTCGGAGGATACCTTGGAGGTGGTGCTGCTGGAGTGTACGTCCAAATTCGGAACAGTTTTAGTGAATTTATGGTTTCTAGACACTGAAAAGATTATGATTTTGTTGCTGTGTGCAGCGTGTACGAAGCATTCTCGACACGCACGAAGCAACATGTCGCGATTAAGATTCTGAACCCTGTCGGCTACAAGTTGTTCCCTAGTACACTGCTGGCACGGTGTATTGTTGCCGTGAAAGGCAAGCCAGTGATGATGATACCATCCGATGAGACGGAGCTTGGTGATGATGGTGGTATGAGGGCTGACCGACGGGCGTTTGCTGGAGGAAACCATCGGCGATCGAACTTTGGGGCGCCAAAAATGACGACCGAACGTATTCGTGTTGAGAATGTGTGGTGGCTGATTCACCCGACGTCAAAACAAGCTATTGCGGCTTTTGAAGACCCATACACAGGACATATCCGAGAACTTACACTGCCGCAGTGCATTCAAGTGTGGGGTGAGCAAATGAGCCAGAGTGAAAATAACCCCGATCGACAACAGACAGATCCTGCAGATTTGTACCAGGAAGTGCAAGTAAAGAACCAAACGATCAAAGTTCCTCGTATCCCAAAGAAGTTTATCAAGTTTGCGCACACCCGACGATCGATCCACCGTGAGATCTCGAATATGTCGGGACTCGAGTATCATGAGAACGTGCTGCGACTGGATGAAGCACTGGAGCTCGTACAGGACAGCAAGTGCACCACGTTCCTGGTACTCGAACTTGCCGGAGGTGGTGAACTTTTTGACCGTATCAAGCTAGATTGTGGCACGGATGAAGAAACAGCTCGCCTATATTTCCGTCAACTCATTTCTGGAGTTGCGTTTTGCCACAACTCGGGTGTATGCCATCGGGATCTGAAACCCGAGAACTTGCTTCTCGCTGACAATGAAGAACACTCGACACTAAAGATTGCTGACTTCGGACTATCGGCCATTTTCGCATTCACAGATAACGATGCGAACGGTGGAAATGGAAACGGCATTGACCAACCGGCTATTCGGCGATTGCGCTCGGTTGTGGGATCGCCTCACTACGTAGCCCCTGAAGTACTGATGGATGCTGGGCAGGGATATGACGGCGCAAAGGCTGACGCATGGTCTATTGGTATTATCTTGTATGCTATGATCGCGGGTAATTTGCCTTTCGGAAAGGATCTACTCAAGTGTGTACGCTACGACAGATTCCGGAAGTGGTCGTACAACACCAAGTACAGTGACGATGACCCGACGGATGAGGTGGAGTTCCCGACGTGGTTCTTTCCAGCGCATTTTTCGATGGAGCTGAAGTCTCTGATCGCTCAATTACTGTACCCGGATGCTTGCATGCGTCTTTCGGTGGAGGAAGCGCAACACCACGTGTGGGTACGCGGTGAAAAGCTAAAGAAGCCAAGCCCGTCGATTTTGGAAGATGATCAGCCACCAAGCAATACCACAACTCTCAGTTCACCCGGCTTGCCACCACCATCGCCTCATTCTTCTTACAAGAATCGTATGAGCGTGGCGGTTAATACATTACAAGATGGCATTGATTTGGGTCAACACATGCACCCGAGTCAACTAGGCTCTGTATCCCCCCAGGCCATAACCAGACTACTCGCTAAAACGCCCAGCCCTCATGGACATGCGTTTCGTTGCCCACCTTCGCCACAGCAAGGCCTTCGTGTGAACAAACACCTAGCGGGGGTGGTTGGATATATGCCACCAGTTGATGAGACCTCATCCATGTCTGGCCAAACACCGTTAAGTTCTCCTCGCGATGCGAAGAACAACTCTACTTTTGAGTTGGACATCCAGAACGATTCTTCGACGTCATCCCCAACAAAAGAACTGAATGCTTGCAATATTTCTGAGGCTGGAGCGCTCTTAAAACAAGAGGCCCTTGTCCGGGAAGCTACGATGACTGCAACAATGAACCTCTCAGAAAGCATGGTTGAAAGAGATGTTGACGACAACGTGCCAGGGTCTGCTAATTTGGCACCGCAGGAAGCTACCACTCCAAGGCACCAACACCGCTTTGTTTCACCTCCGCTTGTGAGTGGATCTCGAGATGCGATACCCATTCGATTCCGTCGCAACTCACCTCCGGAACTCTTTCTGCGTGGTTTTGCTCGAGGACACTTTCGAGAACTCACTAACGGAGACTTTGGAGGCAACATCAGCGCCTTCGATGGAATTAACATCCTAGGTCGTTCTCCTCCACTTCTCCCCCAGTCGATAACAACCATTGACGACAAGCCTGGAGTTCCTATTAACCGCACATTGACTGAACCCCTATCAGTGGAATCAGCGGTAAAAGCTCAGGGCAAACCCGTGGACAGTGGAGAGGAGGATCAGCAGGCGACCAATTTGGCCCCACCTCCATCCTACTGTGATGTTGTGGCTCGCTCGACACGCTTCCTGACGGCACTACCGGCACGTTTGGTGCTCTCTAACGTTGAAAACGCATTGAAGATTAACCCCTGTCCACTACCGTACGAGTACTCCAAAGTTCCGCAGAACGTAACCATTGATTGGGACAACTACCAGCTCGAAGTACGCTATGGTGGTCTTTTGAACTGCACGGTGCAGGTGTTCCTCTTCCAGCGCGGGGTATATCTTGTCGAGTTCCGCCGCGGCCACGTAAGTTCATGTCATTCGTTCTTGATGCTTGGGACTTCACTGACAAACTGTACTATGCAATGGCTGAAACAGGTGGATATTTTTCAGTTCAAACGCTTCTACGAAAAGATCCGAGCACAGATCTCGGAAGGCATGGATGGAGGCTCTGAGCAGCCAAAACCGTCATTTCGAAAGCGCAACAACTCCATATCCGAGACGTTTTGAAGTGATAGCTCGATGCTGGACCCTCTTACTCTCTCTCATCACATTCTCACTTCCAGCGTTTTCGTTTTTCACTCACAGCTAATGAACGCTGTATGTCCGTTAGCTTCATAGTGAGGTATTATTTCAACTGAGGTAGATAATGCTACACCACAATATATAGCAATGTGGTGTTCTCTTTCGAGTTGTTCAAATGCAAGGAAACACCAAACATATCGTTGAAGACAGATTAATTACTGCGCATTCTTGCCATGCTTACCCTTTGCCCAAGACGATTTTTGTCGCTTTTTGAGCGATTTAAGATAAGGTTGAGCTATCGAAGTTGTCGATGGTGATTTTCCCAACGCGAGCACTGCTGCTAAACTGCTGGATGTGGTTGGTTCGACGTACAGCGGTATGGGATTCTTCTTTTTCAGCCGAATGTACGGAAGTGAAGCATTGTTCAGATGCAATTCCCAGTGTTTGTGATACGTCACAGGAGATGCTAAGACAGTGCGCTGGGGATTGTCGCGATGAGTTTTTGACTTACTGTACAAATGTTCACGAAGCTCTTCCAGGAATCCCCCTCGAGGTTTGTTCTGCTTAATTTCTGGCAGGTGTACACGGCCGCTGTTGCGGTCTGAGGTTTGAGGCTGTGACCGCTCCGAAGCCAGAGGAGTTAGTATATCAAGATGAAGCTCCTGTCCAGCTACTGAATTCGAGATAAGCTGAGGTTCCGTGATAAGTTCGTCGTTGTTTCCATGTTGACCCTCTAAACATGGTCCGACACTCCTCTGAAGATCTTGCAGCGTTTGTAAATGCATTTTGTCAATTTCCAAGTTCCCAATTCGATACTCCATCAGCAACACTTCGCGGATCAATTCATTACGATCCATCAAAGGGCTCTGCTCAATTCCTCGATGAAATTCATCTAAGGCTTTTTCGTTTCTTGTCAGTTGTAACATCAGCCCCTCTCTCTCTCGAGCTAAGGAGGCAAGAAGTTTGTCATTAGTGTTCTTCGTTGCTGCCTCATTGGCAGTAGAGTGAGCTGGAGAAGTAGATCCCAAAGTAGTTGAAAGTGTACCATTTGGCACTGATGTACTTGAATCCTCTTGATTTTGCGGTTCATCCACTGTAGAAGTAGACTTGGTCGGCGATAATTTTGATTGTAGTCCATTTGGAGCTGCAGCCAGAGCTGGTGCATTCGGTGGAGCATCTAGTTCTTGAACACGTAGTCGGATCTGCAAAATTATTTGTCAGTTTACTCCAGTATTTACTTGATACAACAATAAATTGGAGTCCTTACCTGATGTTCTAGCTTCAGCAGCGCTCGGCGCAATCTACAACGCTCCTGGAAAGACTCAGTAATGTACTGGCGAGCTTCGTAAAGTTTTGTAGTTTTCCAGTCTTCATCTTCACCGTCGTTGTTGTCGCTACTTTTACTGTCACTTGGGGATTTCTTACTTTCCACCCAACGTAACTGGGATTCAGCCAAGGCGTGTTGACTTGCTTCGGTTTGCTCCTGTTGTCGAAGTAGGGCATTTTTCAGCGTGGTTATTTCTTGCTGCAGGTTTTCCACAAGGCTGCTTTGGTTGAACGTTGCTTGGTCAGACTCGACTATGTTTCGTTTTACAGTCGTTTTGATGTTCTTGGCTCGATTGGCGTACTTGAGCGTATTCAACGTTTCTTCTACACTTGATGCTGCAAGACTCACATTGGCAATCATCACCGTCCTGCAATTACCGCCTAGCGAATCTTTCAAAAGCCGTGTTAGTTTGCTGTCTCGGTATGGCACAAATGATCCTGCAGATGCACCCTTCTCGCCAAGCGCATTGATACAATTTCCAAGTGCTAACAATGACCGATTAATATTTGCTCCTTCAAGAAGTCTTTGGCCACGATTTTGTGTCACTGCAGCTCGCTCACTGCCTGCTAAATCCACTAGGGACAGCTTCCCAAACTTTACTTCCATATCGTCAGAATCACCAAATTCTGGATCATCACCAGGATTCAATTTTTCTTGCTGTTCTATATGTACCTGAAGCACTGCGTGCGATCGAGAGGAAGCTGAGTTAGCTGTTGTACTCTCTTGTGATCGATATTTGTTGCCTCTCCGCAGCAGCTTCATCACTTCTTGAGCATTACACGCTTCCACTTCAGAGAGTCCCGCTACAACAGACCCTCGAATGGGATCCTCACGCAAATCTAGGAATTCGGACGTTGGCATTGTGGACGAAGACGAGCACGAGGAGTTTGCACACAGGAGATCACGGATATTCTCGTTGTAAACTTCCAAAAAGGAGACTGTTACACGATATCGTGCACGCCCTGCTGGATCTGCATGTATGCGTTCAATATTTCGGAACAAGTCTTCCAGCGTTCTTGCCATAATTCCAGGCTGCTTTTGAGTACCAAGCATCGTGTATGTCTTTCCAGCTCCAGTGCAGCCGTAGGCAAATACTGTAGCATTGAAACCATTGAGCACACCGTGGATCAAAAACTTGGTAGTGTGTTGGTAAACCTTTTGCTGACCATCCTTTGGAGTGAAAACGTAGTCAAACGCATACCGTTTTTCACGACAGCGAACTCCGCCATATATCGAAGGCATAGCGGACGCTGCTTGTCGTGGCTTCCGATGCGAATACATGCTATTTCGACGAACGGGGCGATTCTCGTTAATTACTGCCTCCACCAAACCTCCAGTCCTACGCGTCAATACAGCGACCTCTTTATTTCCCAAAACTTTCACAATCTCCTCGCGATCTCGATCGTGACTCAGAAGCGGACGTAAACGCACGGTCACCAAGATGTTCGCTTGACCCGCCCACATTTTTTGTCGGTATGTATCGCTATCGCTGTCCTCTGCCAAAGCAGCTTGACCATCGTTAGTTGCACTTTTGGTGGTCAACCGCGGCAGAAAATTCGTGCGCGGAAGCGGCCGTAGATCCGCAACCGCTCGCTCGGCTTTTGTGAACAGCGCACTGCCTTCGATCCGTGCATGGCTGGTCATGGGCCGCAACGCCACGGGCGAGAGCAAAAACAGCGGCGCGCTGTCACTCGTGGACGGTGCGGGATCGTTTCGCGACAGCGACATCGGCTGCTCCACTCGCAACGAAGCAATGACGACCTTCAAAAGTCAAACCCTCGCTGCGATGGCAATTTGATCAACGTCGTGCGAGACATTAGTGGGTAGCTCCACAACAACTTTAGCTCACTTTATATAGGGCAGCTTAAGATAGGACGGTGCAACGACCATCACTCTGCTAGTTGAAGTTGCCTTTTTCGGTGGATACGTCCAGGTTTTGCTGTTCGTGGCTTTTGGTCGACAGAATGAGCTAGCGGTTCGGATGGAATTCGCGTACTTCTAGTACGAGCGGGTTATTGCCGATTACTGCGTGATCAGAAGACTGTACTTGTATCGAATATCTGGTAGAAATGGATGGGGCATGTGCCTTCACTACATGTAATGCGGTCGCTGCGTCGCTGTGTTTGATCGCTGGTGCGTGTAATGAGCGAGGTTCAGTCCTCAAGGTGATGGAGCGTTGAAGAACGAAGACCGTCACGTTAGAGACAGAATTGCAAGCACAAATTTGGCTTGGAAGGGCATGCCCAAGGTGAAAAAATGACGGGTTTGGAATTCATGGCATTACGATGCAGAGGCCGGATGCCGTCGGTAGCGGTCGCTACGATAGTCGATAGTGTCATCTTGAAATCACTGGAGCGCTAGGAGTCGATGTATCCAAGTTGATTTTAGCCTCAGGATGGCACTGCAATCTCGACTCGATGCGCCAATCGGCAGTCGTGGTAAGGTGCGAGCTGACCAGAGCCCCCCTAGACGTGGCGAAGCAGGTGGCAGACTCTGAAAACATGACTGGACAACAGTCATTTGCCCACTGCCACTATCATCATGGGATCAACTTCGCTACGTTACGAGAGGAGGGCTTGCTGGAAGGATGAGACTTCTTGAACGCCATCAGTTGGCATTTATGTGGTCGAGCAATATTCGGTATGCAAATTGCATAATGCAATCTCAGCCGACTGCACATGGTTTTAGGGGAAACTGCTGGACGCTCACAGCCGTCGTCGGGCCGTAGCCAGAATAAGGCGCACTGACGTGACCCATACGACACACAGCGATAAGGCTGCAGCCTGCAAGCACCGTTTGGTTCAAACGACAGAAAAAGTGTATGGATCGAAAACGAGGAGCACACGAACCATCTCGGATGAAACGATCGCGATGGTGCCGGCGTCTGCACGCTGAGAAACGAGCATGGCGAATGTTGAAGCATTGAAGCGCGCTCGCAGAGCTGGGGCCACGCCATCATGGCGATCGTCCCGTAGGGACAAGACCGTTTTACAAAATTTAGCGTGCCATAGTGGGCTCAAGTCAATCGGCTTTTCCAACGTCGAGTTTCGACCTGGCCGCGGTCAATGCTTGGTTCCGAGATCGGCACGCTGACACGGGGGCTTGAAGTGCCACCTCGTCATCCGATGTGTTCGAAGTCCACCGCCTTTCCAAGTCGGTTTCTGCACTTGTCGAGGCAGTCGCCTTTGCAGTTCAATCTCGCGGATGTGTCGGTGAACTCACAATGAAACGACGAGCTTGAGCGTCGGGCTCTTGGGCCCGGCGTCATGCCATCGCGAGCCCCAGAAACGGGAGCGGAGACCACGAGAAACGAGACGAGCAGCGTCGGAGCCATCCGGGTGGTGGAACGCTGCCAGTCCGCCGTGAAGGACTCAGCAGCAGGAGTGGTCGACTGGCGCAGCGCTAACATAGCCCAGCAGTAACGCTGCAGTCGTGGACGTCTACGAGCGCTGCAAGCATATGGATACTATATTTTTCAGCGCGAAGGAAACAGCGAGTGTCATGTGGCGCTGCACTTTGGCAAAAAGGCAACTTGCAGCGAGTGTCGAGCCAAATTGACACATTTGGAAAGGCCGTTACTCACGTCCCTTGGCTTGACTGGCCTGATGGCGTCTCCTGCAGACGGGTCGCGCATTGCGACAGCTGTTCCAGATCTGTCACAATAGTGGTTTCATTGCGCGGCTATGCACTGACAAGTTAGTGGGCCCACAGGCTCTCGAACCCGCGCTCGACTCACTTGGAGTTTGTATGGAGTTGCCGAAGATATCATCTTGTCCAACATGAACCTTGTTGGTGAAAATCCACCGCACGCTTGATAGCTTGGCGCTCGCTCGCCGTGCCAGCGGCTGCCACATTCATGTCGAAGCTGCGGATGGCAATCGCACCGAGACTGCAGTCGTGCCAAGCTGCCGAGGCCGCATGGCGCCCAACCAGCAGGTGGACAATTGCTGCGTCATTGGTTTGTGGAGACCGCGGACCCGAGCTTCCCTACGCCCAGCTGTGGCAGTTGCCTCGCCAACGCCGCAGTTGGCAGCCTAGTCAGCAGCAGTGAGCAGTCACCGTGGATTGCCAGCCCGCGATCCGACCAGATCTCACGCTCCAACTGCGTCAGCCGGATTCCCCTCTCGGTCATTGCGTTCCTGTCAAACGCGGCACTGCCAAGCCGCGCTCCGGAAGCCGCGCTGAAGCTGCACACCGGGAAGCGCCGCCGATCCGCCCAGCGTCGCAGACCGGAGCAGGCGACGAAAAATCATTTCCCACATCACCGCGCTGGACTTGACAGACGGCGACGAGCCGGTCCGACGCAGTGGTCAGCGAGTTAGGGTTCGCCGCCCGTCTCTGCGCAGCTCTCTCTACCTGCCCCGACCGCGCCGCCTTCGCTGTCATTAGGCGATTTGCCTCGTGTCGTGAGTGCGACCGCAAGAGACAGAAGCCACAGCTCCCGATGGACATGCGCGGGCTGGCAGCGACCGTGACGTCCTGCATCGGCGGGAAGGACGAGAAGTTCGCAGTGCAGGTGCGCCCCGCGGCGCCTGAAAACGTCTACTTCGTGTACAAGACCATGGGCGAGTTTGACGCGCTCTGGGGGTCACTGGAAACCCTCGCGTGCGACGTCAAGCGCCGTACTAGCAGTCAGGACAAGGAGAAGACGCCCAGCATGCTGGCCAAGTGGCTGGCGAGTGTCGTGGACCACTACGCCTTCCGACAGATCATCCGCGACCTGCGCGCACAGGAGAAAGAGACCATGAGCACGCTCAACGTGCTGCTACAGTTCCTCGTAACGCGTGTGTCAACACTCTTCATGGAGCGTCGCCTGCTCCCGTGCACGGTCGGACGTCAGCTCGTCTCGCTTGTGCGCGACTTCCTGCAGCAGCCGATCACCAAGACCAAGACGGTCGTCAAGACGACTCCCCCCAGTACGAAGGACGGACGGAAGCGTTCGTTTGAACAGATGCGACCCGAGGACGGCGAGGAACAGCGCAGCAGTTTGTTCCCCACACGCAACAGTTCCGATCGTGCCGTCAAGACGCAGAAGCTCTGCGGCATGCGTGAGTGGGCCATCCCGGCTGTTGGCAAGCTCGGCCTGGTGGCGCCTGTGGCGTCACGTCGACGTGTGTTCGCTGAAGTGGAGTTTTGAAGCAAGAAAGACAACTATTTATCATAGGAAGGACGGCATAGATCGTAAAGTAGACCGACGCAGGTCACGTATTTAAAATATTAGCCGAGAGCATTTTCCAAAGACATGACCATCTCGCACTTCAGCATTTTGGTGGGCTGCAGGAGGAATTGACCAGTTCTGGTCAAGCTGCGTGGCTTAGGTGTTGCCACCACACCCGTCAGCAACGGACACTCGCTGTCACTGAGCGACAGCCATCGCGACGCAAGCGATCGGCCATACAGACTGTCCCCGGCTGGTATGGAACGGCGGTTGTCGTCGTCAGCCCAACCGAGCGACGCTGCGGAAGGCTCTGCAAGGATGGGGGCTCGGAAGAACGGATCCAAGGTCTCACGCTTGCAGTGAGACTCAGCGTCGCAGATCTACAGCACTGAGCTCGCTCGCTGTGCCATGTGCACGACCGCGGCACTACAACTCTCCGTACTCTCGAGCCTTGCTCCAAAGCTTTGCGACTGATCGCAGTGCTGCGAGCTGGTCGTTTTCAATTCACGGATACACGTAAAAATGACTGCGCTCAGCAAGCATCAGCCATCGGTCTCCACAGCCATAACACCAGCGGCACACGCTGGTCCGCCATCCATCAGGGTGCGGCACTGTGGCGTAGAGTGTTGAAACTCTGAACACCTGCCGTCGGCACGCCCGATCAGATCTCGGCGCAATTGAGCGTTGTAATCGCAGACTATTGTACTTGTGGTCGTTCAACTTCAGCTTTATGACAGCATTACCAGATCCGTCCACGTCACTGTGTCACTATTCTACTACCTAAAGATCTTGCCGCTGTCGGACAGCTTGTCTGGGGCTGGGTTTTTAGATGCTGCTGTTGCTGTTCGCGCTTGTGCCATGTGGGTCAACAAACTTCTGATTGCCACCACCATGTTGGTGGTGGATACTGCCACCCCCCAACGCACTCGGTACGTGCCACTTTTACTGTCATCCAAGACTTTGTGGTTGGCTTGTCCACATTCTTCTTCACACGCATTGCTGCATGTGTTCTTGATCACTCCATTAGCTAGTTCGCACTATGTCGCTTGTTTACGACCAGCACGATTCAACCATTGAGCTTTCACACCTTCACTTTCCTGTCGCACCGAAAGGCGATATCCACAACCCAAGCAACCCAACCATAGCAGCCCATAATTAACTCAACTGGCAGTGGTCGTTCGCTGGTTGCATATTCCTCTTCTCTTTCACTTCTCACTTCCACATTCTGAGCTTCCTTCACTCCTCGCTACCTTCTTTGTTGTCCCTCTCACTTCACCTCGACTTTCCCCTTCACATTCACACTCATTTACCTTCGTTTTGTCTCTTTCTGCCATCACATCAATGATTTCTCACCAACACGTCAAGTTGAATCACGCTGACAACTGCCTTACTTGCAGTATAAGTTGCGGTCAATAACTGGCGGAATGGGACGGATTTCCGTGCCGAGCTCCTGTTCGATACGGTACAGATTGAATCGGTCGTCGTACGTGATCATATTGATGGCCAGACCAAGGTGGCCATATCGACCGGAACGACCAATACGGTGTAGGTACGTCTCGGAGTTCTTTGGGAAATCGAAATTGATCACGACGTTCACCGTCTGGATATCAATACCGCGCGTGAACAGATCCGAGCACACTAAGTGTCGTGTGGCACCGTTGCGGAACTCGTGGAACACGCGGTTGCGGTGGGCCTGATTCATCTTGGCGTGGATGTAGAAACACGAGTATCCGAGCTCGGTCACCTTCTTGGCCAGCAGCTCCACTCGGTTCACCGAGTTACAGAAGATGATGGACTGGTTAATATCTAGCTTGGAAAACAAAGTGTTAAGACAGTGCACCTTTTGACGCTCTTCCACGAAGGCGTAGAACTGAGATACACCCTTCAATGTGAGTTCATCCATGAGATTGATCTCGTACGGGTTCTCGACAAATCGGTCCTTGAAAGCCTTGACCGTGACTGGGAACGTAGCCGAGAACAAACAGATCTGTCGCTGTTTGGCCGTGTGGTTAAGTAGCTGTTCCAGTAGTGGTTGGAACTCAGGAGACAGTAATTTGTCTGCTTCGTCCATGATGACAGTAGAGCACTGGCTAAGATCAGCTACACCCTTGTTAGCGAGATCCATAACTCGACCAGGGGTGCCCACTAGAATATGCACCGTCTGGTAGAGACGCATGATGTCGTCCTTAAGACTTGTGCCGCCCGTGGACACCATGCACTCCACGCTCATGTGTTTGCCGATCTCCTTGACAATAGCTGACGTCTGTAGTGCCAATTCTCTTGTAGGAACGAGGATCAGCACTTGAATGTGCTTCTTGCTCGTGTCCGTCTTTTCAAGACACGGAATGATAAAGGCAGCAGTTTTTCCCGTGCCGTTCTTGGCTCTGGCCATGACATTCCGTCCTGCTAAAATAATAGGGACAGCTTCTTCCTGAATAGGGGACGGACGCTCAAATCCCTTCTCAAAGATGCCCATGAGCAATTCACGCTTGAGGAAATAGTCCTCGAACTCGTTGCCCTTGACGTTCGTCACGTCTTCCGTCTGCACGCGCGTGTCCTTCTCCGGCCGCTTGAGGGAGGCCTTCCAGTTCTCTTCGTCCGCTTGTTGGGCCATTGTTGATTGCTCTTAGATAAAAAGATACGTAAGTGCTAGATAAAAAGATGCAGAGCCTTCTGTAGGTGCTTGTGTTCCAGCAGCGCTGTAGCTGCTACTTGCTTGGGATCTTCTGGACGTTTTTCGGTTTGGAGGCATCCCCCTCCCAAATTGTTGGGGTTGCATATTGAGGGTGATTTACTTGACGTTTATAAGTTCACAAGTTGCTGGATGAGAGAGAGTGGCGGACAACTGTGTGGACAGTGGAAGAGCAGAACGTATGATTGAAGAGCACAGACAGTTGGAGAGCGTGTACAGATGCAAGTTGAAGTGATCAGAGCCAACCATCCTAATGAGTATCAAGCCAATGAACGAGTCTATTCTGTGTCGAGAGGGAGTTTGATTACAGACGCAGCTCCTCGATGCTGTAGTCGGGAAGTCCTGGAGCACGCGGCAGGCGCACACCCGAGAGGAAGTTGCTCAACACTCCATGGACCGATTCGTACTGTGCGCTCGCGCGGAGCTGCAGCTGTACGAGCTCATCCAGCTGGTGCAATGTACGCGATACTTCAGCGTTCTGTGACGCACGCTGGACCAGAGCAGATAAGTGCGCGTCCAGAAGTGCGCAGATCCACGCGCAGCAATTGGAGGCTGATGGCAGCGGAGTAAATAGTCGCTCCTCTTTCATCACAGCCAGACTGTTGTCTTCACTCTTCTTCGACTTTTTGGACTTCTTCGGTGACTTGGTTGTTTCCTCGTCTTCGAAATCACCGCCAGTCGTGTGCACCAACACTAACTTCTTGCAAATAGCAAGCACAAGCAGCACCTCCTCGAGCTCCAGTTCGCGAATTGCGCGGTGAAGGAATACACCGTTCGTTGGTAGACCCAAAAGCGCAACGGCGAATCGCTCACAGGATGCAGTGGCGTCAACTTTACTAGCCTTCTTGTTTTGAGCCTTGACCTGCTTCGAGACGAAGTCTGTGAACACCGAGTTGCTACTCTTGCGAATAAAATACTTTAACAGACGCACAATCGAGCGCTCGTCGATATCGATCAGATGCACAATAGCGCATTCAAGCAACGCGAACTGATTGTGCTTCATCAAAGTGGGCAGTAGCGTTGGCTCAGCGCGCGCTGACAATCGGTCCGTGCACAGCATAGTCTCCAGAGGAGCCCACAAACCCAAATCCGTCGAGTCTAAGCACCGCCGAGTGACCGTCTGAAGCAATCGGAACGAAATCTCTTCTCCGTCCTCCTTATCTGCCTTCCGCTTGTTCTTCTGTTTCTTAAGCGCCTTGTCCAAGCGGCTCGTAAATTCTGCGGCTGTGGGAGTAACCTGAGGGTCCGACAAGTCTGCAATCAGCTGACGTTCACGGTCGTCGTCACTGCACATGTTCGCTTTCCAGATTTCAGCATCGAGGGTGTCGTTATTCACGCTGCTCGTCGCTGTCACATTTTCCCATTGTACCGAACTATCAGGCATCGCAGGGAATACTGAGCTTTCAGAAGTTGTCGAGGCCGTGGCTCCGAGAACACTAGCTAGCGTCGAGTTTTTGTTTTTCACGTGAATAAGGAACGCACCACGCTCGAACGCCGCAAGCACTGCATCACCTGAACCTACACTTACAAGCTGTACTAGCTTGCCGACTCCATCCTTAGTGCTACGCCCGACAACAACTTCGCCCTCACCATCCTTGTCTGTCGTCAAGTTTATCTCAGTGTTTGATACCGGTACAGCGAATTTTGAATCCCAACCCGTGAATTTCAGTGGGGCGTCCAGCGGTGTACTCACGAGATAAGTGTAGTTTCCAACGCCGCTCACCACGTAACCTGAGCCTGCAGTTTTTGTTGCCTGAAGTTTGCGCTTCTTGTGCACCGGAACTGACGAATTTGCTTCCACCGACGCCAGATTCGGCATTTGCTGTGAAGTCACCAGCGTTAGAGCGTTGGTCAACGCATCACGAGAGAAGCGCAGACTCTGCCAACTGCCCGAGCGACCAATAATCGAGTACGAGAAGGTCTCGGCGTGGAACGCACACGACGACAATTCGTCATTATTCGACATGTTGACACAACGACGCACCAGTAGCACAGCTCCAAGCGCACCTCCGAGGCTTCTTGACTTGTGCGGAATCGTGATCTGATACACCATAAGCTCTAACTTCTGGTTCTTCTGCATCAAGACGGACAGGAACAATTCACCCTTAAGAGGACTGCGATTGTCAGTCTCCAGATACGTCCACAGCACCGACTCTTCCTGGTCATCGTCATCATCCTCTTCTTCCTCACCCGCAGCATCCTTAGCATCGTCACTGTGCAGAACTCTGTTCAGATCTTCGTCGTACAAGGCGAAGGATCCGTCCTGGAACACCACAACCACCTCTTCCTTCAGCTTCGCATGCGTCAGCAGTGCAAAGGCCTTGGAACTCGACTGCAACGGTGCGCGTCTCCACTTGGCCACATCCAAGTCCGTGTCGCGCCAGACAGCGAGGCCCTCATTGACCGGTAGAGTCGTCGTCTTATTGGCTTCCTGGCGTCTGGCCTGACGCGCCTTCTTGCTGGCACTCACACCAGGTGCTCCACAGACTCCGAAGAACACGCGCGAGTGCGGATGACGCGCTGCAGCCACGTGCAACGCGTGAGCAGAACCAGCTCGGAAGGTCCAGTGGTTGATACACTTGCGTGTGGGGGCGCAGATCTCGCGCACGTCCTCGGCCGAAGTCAGCAGAACGAGGCGATTACCGTCCTTTGCGACGGAGGACGAGGCACCCAACAGTGTGGCATCGGCTGCCCGGCCGCGCCAGAGCGAGATGGCTTGGTCGAGCTCCATGAGGTTGCTACAATGACGGTCTGGGCAATAATGGAGGAGTTTTGGTTGGGCGTGAGCGATTGGGAGTTTCAGCCAATGAATATGGATTGTAGAGGACATTTCGACGAATGAGATTCAAGATCTGAGTTGGAAAAGCTAGCCATTAGCTAGTAGACTGCAACTACACAATTTGAGTTTAGTTATTACATGTAGTCGACCATTTTACGTTGTTATGGTTTGTAGTCGTTTAGACTATTAAACGAAAGAATCGTGTTGGTTGATTAGCACCTTGGTATTTATATCGGACTAACTGCTGCGTCGTCTCTGTTTCTCACCTTGACGTCGTCGAGAACGAAAGCGTCGATCCACTGCCTTCAGAAGCAGTTCATGAGCCAACAGCTTCTAATACGATAAACTACGAATCGTCCATTACGGCACAAAAGGTGCTGGTTACTTCAAGCAACGCATCGGCCGACACGAAAAAAACATGGAGGACACGAATCCCGGAGCCGGTAGCACACTAGATGATGTATCGGGTGTCTTCTTGACGGAAGCTCGAATTGCCAAGTAAGTGCATTGTTGCGTACTCCATGCTAGTCATAATTTGTACTAATCACTCCCAATTGCTATGTAGTGGCAAGTTCCCGTTGCGCGAGATCAATGATATGGAGCCTGTGGTGTCGGGCATCTCGCAGATGTCACAGTCAACGTTGCTGCTTAAAAAGCGAAAAGAGATGCGAGAAATTGATGATGCTTTAGACTTTATGAAAGAAGAATATGCACAGCGTATAGAAGCTTGTGATGCCCGACAACGTGAACTGGAGCGCAAGCAGGCCGAGATGAAAGAACAGGTGACGCGTTTTGAAAAATTCATCAAGGAGAATGATTCTAAGCGAACACGAGCCGAACTGAAAACTAAGAGCGAACATCGATTAGGAGAGATCAACGAGGCTCGTAAGAAGCAGCTTGTGATGCAGCTGGAGAAGGATGGTCGCGAGCGCGAAGCTCTCGAACGCAAGCGCGATCAATTGCTGAAATATCGTCAATATCTTGAGGCAGCAGTCGAAGCATCTGATGGTGAGTACGAAGAGATTGGTGACATTCTCAATAGGCATGCAACACTCGTGGATACCAACAATGATCTCAAGGCTCAAGTGCGAGCAGCGGAGGTCGAGACAGACCAGCTTCGCCAACGTATTCGCGCATTGAAAGTGGAGATGCAGAACATCGTACTCGTACAAAATAGTAGTATCCATGGACAGCAGCAACAGCTTGAAACGCTACGCTCCGAGGCACTGCGATTAGATTTGGATAGGCAGCGCAACGACCGTGTCGCAAACGACCGAAGTCGTGAGTCAGGGCAAATCGTGCTCACAGTCACCAATTTGTACAGTCGACTAAATCTCGGCGACAAGCTGCCCGTCCTGCGTGAGCAAGACATGGATGCCGCTCAGTACATCCAGAGTTTACTCAAGGTCATTGCTGCTCGAATCGTTGATCTTGACTACATTGTCTCTAACTATAAGGACCAGGTACGCAGCATATCATGCTCTCAAGCTGAATCCCTCTTGTCTAACCATTTTTCTGATGTGGTCGTGCAGAATGCAACGAAGTCTGGGAACAACAATAGCACTAGCGCCAATAATCAAACCATGACCACTTCCGGTCCTAGCACCAATGACACCACCTTGGGTCAACCTAGAGATGCTCGTGCTGGGAAGCTGAATTCGGCAAGTACAAAACTACCACCACTCACATGAACAAATACAGCTAAAACGATGATGTTCGGATGTATCAAAGCTGTCGTAGCACCCTACCAATCTATCCCCGTACCGGATCCGCAGAGTGAATTCCTGCATCCAAGTCGTGTGGCGCTCAAGGTTTTCTTCAGAACCTGAGCATGAAGCTATGATGCAGACCACACAGGGCGGACCATCGTAATCGAAGATGAGTTAGCGACAACAACCTCGCATCAATCTCGCTGCCGAGGAGCATCAACCTCAATAACAAGTCTGAAGCAATGCCATGGCATGGGGAGTCATGCCACAGCAGATGCAAGGGCCGACCATGAAGCCACCTGAATCAAAACGCACCTTGAGCAACCTAGCTCCCACTCTGGAGCAATCCTACTGTACAGTCATGATTTAACCATCTCTAACGGATGGCCACGAGGATGGCAGTTTTCCATTGAGATGCCGTCGAGTAGATCAGCGTCGTGCGCATGTGCTTCGTGACGACAGCATCTCTACTGCCCAAGCAGCCCAATTCTACATCTCTTAGCTCCACAAACACGTGTTGAAGCTCGAGAAAAACCTAGAACGAGGTTTTTCTCGCTAACGCAACGTAAGCTCCCCTTGCGTTGCGAGGAAGTTGCTTGATCCACATAAAGTTGCTCGACTGTCGCTCTCGCTTGTTGGGAGATCGCGGAAGGGGGAGACAGATCAACACACACAGGAGCGGCGTCAAGTGTCGGACCACGCGAGCGAGCAGGTTCCTCTCGCCGTCAATCCCGCCCAACCCCCTCTTCGCCGAGAGACTCGCCACGCGTTGGACCCCAACCGTCCGACACGCTACCCCTCGCCAAACGAGAGAAAACTTCCCACGTCGGAGAGACAGGGGAGCCACGAAAGAAGCAGAGTGGCAAAAGGAAACCTTTTTTGCCTAACCTCAGCCACAGACAAGCAAGAGTTGTGCCTCACTTGCCAAGAGGTAAGGTCGCTTTAACACTATCACAACACACTGATCGATCGAATTGCCTTTCAATCCATATCTTACACTAATTCTCTATTTTCATTCCATCCACAGTCTAATCCTCTCGAACTTGGCACCAAAAGAGACAGGTACAGACACTACTGTATATATCGTCTCTAATTGAAGTGACAAGACTGATATCTTTATCTTTTGTGTAATTGCAGCTCAGTCTCCCAATTCCCTTGTAGGACTCAAGCTCCAGACTCTATCATGTCTAATTCGGACTCAGGCCACAACGGGAATCCCCCACCGCCGCCGCCATTGCCGTCCTTCGCGGCCGACGGCTTTTTATCCTCGGCCGGCTCGCCCTCATACAGCCGCAACAATGGCCGCTCGCCTGGCCGTCGCAGCGGTGACCGATCGGACGAGATGGACGTCATGGCCCAATTGGCCTCACAGTATTACGCCTCCAGTCGCAACCGCTCGTTCTCGGCCCCTATCCAGCCGTCGGCCCTGGGCTCGGCCTGGAATTCCTTCTCAGATGATACGTCCGTGTCGGCCGCGGCCGCTGCTGCCGCCACGCAGCGCCATCATCAGATGCAGATGCAGAATCAGAGCTTACATCATCAACCGCCGCTTCCTCAAGGCCCACCGCCTCCGGTGCTCAATATTATGGTGCCGCCACCTCCGCCCAGTGACGACGTGACCGTTGGAGCTATTGGCCAGGCCGTACAGTCGTTGCAGCTTTCAAGCGACGAGAACAGTGAAACTAGCCATGCAGATGAACTTTCGGGTGCGCCATTGCCGGCCACGTTCCTACGCACAATTTGTGACCAATTGGAGTACTACTTTTGCGACGAGAACCTGCTGGGAGACTTGTTCTTGTTGAAAAACATGAACATGGACGGATACGTCAAGTTGGAACTCTTGGCCTCGTTCGGCCGAGTGAAGAAACTGACGACCGACATGGAGCAGATCAAGAAGGCACTGGAATTGTCCACTAAATTGCTGCTTAACGAAGATGAGACCATGGTGTGCCGTAAAGAGCCACTATCGCCCAATCAGACGTATCACGGGAAGTTGGCCCGCACGGCCATTGCCTACAACTTGCCAGAAGACGCTTCAGTTGCGTCGCTGCGTGAGACTTTTCAGGGATGTGGCGAGATTTCATATCTCCGTCTACTTAAGAAGAACACGACAACAGGTCGGAATGCGGTGCTGAAGCCGCCCATCGCGGCCGGTGAGACGTACGCTATCATCGAGTTCGTGGACGATGAGATGACCAAGCACGCCGTGTTGACGCTGTCGGACCAGTACAACTGGCGTACGGGCATGCAGGTGGTGCTC
This sequence comes from Phytophthora litchii, assembly GCA_002812785.1. Lineage (NCBI taxonomy): Eukaryota > Oomycota > Peronosporomycetes > Peronosporales > Peronosporaceae > Phytophthora > Phytophthora litchii. The sequence goes on along the minus strand of PCFV01000189.1, from coordinate 1,948 downwards.
TTTGATGGCACGAACTGCGACAAGCTGAAGCAGAAGATGTTCCCCGTGGAACTTGGAGGTGATCGCCGTCGTGCCAAATCAGCCTCAGCACTCACACGTCCTGTGCACGTGGAATCAGTTGGAGAAGGTCTGGATGATCTTCGTGAAGGCAAGGTGAACACAGGCACAGTTTACTCGATCCGTGGTGCAGGTGGACTCATTACACCCACGCGACAAGATTCGGCCTGTATTTCGTTCCGTCTCATTCCAGATGAAGATGGCAATGTGGACATCAGACAGGGTGACTATGTTTCTTTCACAGTTGGTAAGAACAAAAAGAGCGGTCGTAAGTACGCTAGCAAGGTTAAGCTGGAATTTCGCCCGCCTGCTAGTCTTACAGGCGATGCTAACAATGCTGGTGGGCTGAGTGGCCTGGCCGCGCTGAGTGGAGGCTCATCAAGTGGAAATGGGCAGAAGGATTATTTTTCACCGTCACCAAGTCGATGGGAGTCGCGTAATCGTGCAGCGACGGTGGGAGCTCCACCCCAGCCGGCAGCTTTTCGTGCTCGTTCGTCATCGTCGGGTACGCGCCCGAAGCTGAACTTGTCATCGCCGCGGATGGCGCAGTCGCCTGTACACAACAGCAGTATGGGGGGCAACGTGTTGGCCCCTCCTCCTGGCATGGGAATCAATGGCAGCAACCAGTTGTACCGCCAGGCTATTGGGCCGGATGGCACACGGGGCTTTGGCTTCCGTCGTACCGGTGGAGAGCCGCCGGAGATGGCACCGGAACTTAAGTTTCCGGTCATGGAGCGTCGGAGATCGCGCTCGTCGGGTGGTGCCTGGTAGATGAAGGACGGCACTGACACTGACATGTGAACAACGAAAATCGAGAGCCGAGCAAGGCCTTTCATGTCGACACACCACGCTGGCAGCGTGATATGCTGAATAATGATCAAGAACGACAAGAAACACACCAAGAATTAGGCGATAGCACAAACGAAGAAGCGATTCGAGGAGAAACAAAAATCAAAAAGAGCACACGAAATGCACAGTTGATAACAAGAAAGATAAGGAGGGCAAACACCAGGAAAGCACGAACGAAATGTATTTGAGTGTGAACCCTTCTGCATCAACCTTCTTGGTTGAATCGAGTTATGCGTTCGCAACATCAATGGTGCCGTGGATTTTGAAGTCCGATTTGGTTCTCCTTACCGACGTCGGCGTAGTTGCCTTGGTAGCGAGCCAACTGGAATTGGCGCCAGTTGAACGGACGGTAGTTGGCTACCTCGCCTTCATTTACTACGATGGGCTCCACCGTCACGTAGTTCGACGGGTTGTAGAAGAACGGAGCTGAGAAACGACCAGCCTTGTCACTAGCGACGACACGGTGTAGTGGGGCCATAAACTTATCGTTCGACCAGACCTGTACCATGACGCCGATATTGATGGTGTACGTTCCCTTGCGGGGTGGCACATTGACTCAGGTTTGCGACGCTCGGTGCAGCACTTGCAACGACGCCACCTCATCATCTTGTAGTAAAATGGTTAGTGCACCAAAGTCAGTGCAGTGGTAGACCCCCATTGTCTTTTCTGGCTCCGGGGCCACAGGGTAGTGGTTCAAACGCAGCAAACTCGAGTGGTTTCCGCTGTAAAACTTGTCAAAAAATGCTGGCTCTTCACCCAACGCCACGGCGAACACCTTCAACAATCGACGAGCAATGTACTCCATCTTCTTGTAGTACGTCTGCATCTCATGGCGAAATCCAGGTAGAATAGTTTCATCAAGCCACTGATTTTGGTCTTCACCTAGACGTTCGATCTTGTCAGTAGGAGGGCCGTCTTCGTGGGCTCCAGCAAAGTCGAAGCACTCCTTCCAGTCCGTTCTGTTCTTAGTGAGCTCATCCACAACGTATCCGCGGTTGTTATTGGCAGTACGGAGGATAGCTACTCCTCTAGCACGCTTCGC
>PCFV01000188.1:15703-47908 GCA_002812785.1 Phytophthora litchii | reverse complement strand
ATGCCAACAGGTTTACCAGCTGAGAGGCCTTCGGAAGTAATATCGGGCTCCCCCCAGTGAATCGTTGCAGCCACAGCTTGCTCTTGAAAGAGGCGTGAGTAAGGTAGATCACTGGCAATCTGGAGTACGTTTGCAGACTGGTAGAGGATTCGCTTTTTATCACCAATTTCGCGAGTCTGGAAGATGATGCGCACCTGGTTTTCTGGCATAGAGGCAGCGGCGTCGAGTTTTTGAAGTAACTCGTCAAGATCACCGGTTGTCATGAACCTCGTCGTGACACCAAAGTAAATGACTGGAGGGGATGGAGTCTGAAACGCGAATGATACGAGCTCACTAGGCCATTTGAACCGTTTGCTCTCTTTCTCACGCTTCTTGCGCTTTCTCCGACTGAGGCCGTCGCTTGTCCCCAACGTCACATGACCGACGATTGATAGCTCGGCTCCCCAATCCAATGGCTTCGGTAGAAGCGCAGGATTCCAGAGGTAAATATGAGGAACTTCCCATCGAACTAATGGGTCAGGCAGGTCACTGCGTTTATTGAGACCAATGAAAGCACGGAATTGTGTCAGTACTTCGTCCACACCCTCTTGCCAAAGCATTGTGTCAACGATTCCATATGTTAGCAAGTTACTCTGACACAATGACATAATAGTCGGCGTCGGACCCGTGATCGAACTCAGAGGATGAGGGAAGGCATAAGTTGGTGAAAGCGGTTCTAGACTGGCACATTGAAGCGGAATGCCGAGTCGTTCTGCTACGTGAACGTGACCAAGAAGGAGGGGATGCCACAAAAGAGCGTCTGCACGAAAATGTACTCCAGGGATATTCGCTCCACCACCATGAGGATCCGATCCAAACGCCGCTGGCCAAAGCGAGTAAATAAGCTCTTTGAAAGCCTGGATAGCACCTGTGCCAAGGCGACCTGGCACTGCCGCTCGGGAAGCGTTTTGGCTTTCGTACACAAACTTGGCAAAATCCTGGACACTCTCAGGAGCTCCCGCAAGTGGGTAGAATTCAAGTCCTCGTAGCATGATTTCGGAACGAAAGCGTTCGTTGGCGGCAAGACGCACACGATGTCCCTGTTCCTTGAGTTTGATGCCAATTGCTACGAACTGCTTCACCCCGTTGTCCCATGTGCCGATAGCAGCCAGACATACATTCATTAGTGGTATCCGAGGGTTTGACTGATTTGATCTTTTGGTCCTTGAATTTTGCTGGATATGGTCATGGTTCTCCACATGAGATGATGCATACGCCTCCCACTCCGCAATAGTTGAAAGCTCGACCTCATTTGCAGATTCGTTTGGGATATCAAGGGTTAGTTTAACGATTCCAGTTGATGTCAGGCGGGCTGAGCGAAGGTTAATGGTGTGTACTCTTCCTGACCCTGTTCTGGAGACTTCAAGAGGTTCTCCAATGGCGACGGCAACTTTATCTGAAATCGTGCTATCATTCCGGTTACTAGTGTGACAACGAAGTGGTTTTACTACAGGGGTGAAATCCCTCTGTGACTTGCTTGGACTTTTGGCTTCCCCAATATTTGAAGTGAGCAGTTCATCCATGTAAGCTGCCATTTTTTCATGACGTTGGGTCAGTAAGATGGATTCGTACCGGGCATAATATCGATGCTTCACAGAATGCCGCATTTGCGCTAACATTTTCTTGCGGTCTTTCCTGCGAGCGAAAATCACGGTATCTACTGCGTTCGGGTTAGTTGCCAAACAAAAAGTATCCGCCAGACCATCCTGTACTCCCAAGGCTGCCATGAGGTGGCGATCGAAGACATTGTTTAACTTGCGGTGACCTTCTTCTCGTTTCGCATTCTTTCGTCCTGCCACTGCGCGGTCGGCAAAGAGTACAGCGCCATGAACCGGTCGGACTATCAAATAGTACACGCCTGTCACCGCACCCTTGACTGCACCGACGACTCCTCCATTAATCAAGCCTTTAGCTGGCTGAAGTAAGACTCCTGTTAATCCTCCGGTCAACTCGTGCGCAAAGACGATGGCACCTGAGGCTACTCCTGTTAGGAGCGAGCTAGGGCCTCGAGCAGAGTAATCAACGCAGTGATAGCGGACGAACTTTTTCTTCTGGTTTTCTGGTCGCTCTCGTGCGATGAATGCGCAGCGATCGCAGAGCTTAATCTTGTCGTGTACGCTCCACTGCATAGCGATTCGCTGGTGATCTAAGTCACACCACATTTCTTGCGTTGGTAAATGATGATAAAAGCTCCGTACGGCTTCTCCAGCACCGTCTTCCTGTAACATGAGATCACGAATCGCTTCAGCTCGCTTACGCAGATCAGGATTCGCAAGTTCGACGAAGGCATTGTGCAGTATTTCGGTTGTAAGTTGAGCAATAGGACAAGGTTGCACACCCACTCGAGCACTAACGACAGCTTGGCCCCAGAACGGCTGATCTCCGAAAAATGGCACGATGAAAGTGGGTTTACCAGCGAGTAACCCTGCAGCAGTAGTTCCAGCCCCACCATGATGAACAACAGCGGATACTCTGGGCATGAGCCAGTCATGCGGACAATTGCCGATGAAGAAGACGTTGTTAGGAATTTCGAGATCACCAGCCATGTCACTCCAGCTCGACTGGATCAATACACGCATGTTGGCGTGTTTGGCCGCTTCAATTATCATCTTGGTTGTCGCGAGAGGGTCTGCTAGCACCATGGAACCAAATCCGACGAAGATTGGCCCTCTATCGTTACCGAGAAATGCCTTCAGCTCTGGAGATGGAGAGTACTCGGATGTCGTCCCCTTTAGCGTTACAGTACCGATTACATCGTAAAGGTTTCCCCAGTCTGCTGGTTTCGGTACGAGCTTCGGGCTCCACATGAAAGAATGCGGAATATTCAAGTCTAATAGTAACTCAGAGCCCGAGTCACCGTTGCGGATCGGATGCAGCTTCAGCGCTTCCGTGCGAAACTCGTTGATGATCCCCTCAGTGCCTTGCCACATGATCATGTCAACAAGTTTGTAGGAAAGATAATTCCGAGTCTGCCATTTGCCAGTGTACGCTAGATTGGACAAAGGATGTGGGAATGCCATTGTGGGAACCCAAGGCTGCGGGAACATAATGTGAAGTGGTACGCCGAGGCGTTCGGCGACGTGTACATGTCCGTACGACACGGGGTTGGCGATAATGGCTTGAGCTCGGAATAGTGGACCTGGAACACCAGGACCTTCCCCATCGGGGTCTGCTTCAGATACCGCTGGCCACGTGGAGAACACGATTTCGTTGATCATCTGCATGTTGCGCGGCACATCCTCGGTCAGCGTTTTGATCTTCATCGGGATGAGATTACCACCGGTCTTGACCATGTAAGCTGCTAGTTCTTTAGGGTCACCTCCTAGCGGGTAGAATTCGATGCCATGACTCATAACGAAGTCCCGGTACACGGCATGGGTAGCCAAGCGCACACGGTGTCCATCCTCTTGCAGTCGAAGTGCAATCGCAATGAACGGTTGAACATCTCCGCGAGTGCCCACAATGAGGATGCAGATGTTCATCAGCGGTGGAATCAAGAGCAACTCGTCAGTATCAGTTGTGTACTGTCTTGGTGACTCGGGTGATTGGATTTGATCTTGGGAAACGTTATCTGCCCGAGATGTTTGCAGATCGATAGTCTCGTCGGCCGGGAATTCCAACTGGATATGTCCATCGGGCCTTTGCAGAGCGATCGCCGTAGTATGAAGCCCGTCCAGTTCATTTCCAGCTATTGATTCGATGGCAGCAGCCAAACTTGGGCGCGATTCTTGTCGAACGGTGTGATGCATTGTTTCTGACGTTGGATTATATAATGCAAGCTTGTTTTCTCAATGAAGTTGCAGGGCAAGAACTTGCGTACGTCCAAGAAAATAGTGCCGAGTACAACCGTCAATCTACATTTAGGCTGATACAGTGTAATCTTATGGCGACTCTGGATTACATCGCCAAGTTCATCATGCAAGACACACAAAAGGTTTGTCTGCTGAGTAAACCACTAACGTCTGGGGATGATTAACCGAAGGAAGACTGGTGGTATTGAAACAAAACTTTGCTACATGAAAATGATCAAAAGTTGATTTCAATTGCCCTAGGGTGTGGATTGCAACCCTCATAGTTGAACTCATCAGCTTGATCACTTTCGTCGGCGAATTGAACCTCCAGATGCAGGTGCTCACAAACTTTCGTGAAAAATGGTGTGTAGTCCTGATCATTTACTGTGGATCCTGGAAGAAGATCGAGCAGCTCAGTAGGGATATCTGCCCACTTGAACTTTTTCGTATTCACCAGCAATTCCGCAGGCGCATACACAGAGCATATCAACAAGCGTTGCGTCTGTTGTACAGACTGTGGTTGGTTGTATTGCAGTTGAAGGTGCAGCGAGAGATAATACCCGCCCTTGTTTGTTGTCATTCCAGTCCACGACACTTGTGCTACTCCTTCATCAGAAGTAGCTTCATGACTGAGGTGCTGCCGCATACATTCCATTCCTCGCTGTTCATCGAACAAAAGTTGCATGGCAAATGCTGGGGGTCTGTCAACAGCCCCGTCCGAGATAGCAGACATCTTGCTGACGTGAAGGAAAGAGCAGACGTGCGTCATCAAGTGGATTTGCTTCGACTCCACTAGAGTGTCGTTCAAAAAATGGACCAGCTCCATTGACGCTGGGAGCCCTAAAACCACACGCAGGGTAGAATATGACAGTTTTAACGTACAACGCGAACTGCTACCAGGGTGGTAGAGTTCCAGACGGAGTGACAGTGAATTTACTTCACTACCTTCATCTAGAAAGGCAGAAAGCAGAACTTGATCATGCTCCACTGCTCGAACAGTCTTGAAAAGTCTCTTGCTTTTGACATCAGGAGCTTGTGTATCGGTAATGGAACAAAAGTAATCAGAGAGTACTAGTCGTTCGCCACGCCCGTCACTCCGCTGCTCTACACGTAAGTGATCGAGCACCATTTGTGCCAGCCTCAGACTTCTCTTCTTTTCTAATTCCACAATTTCTGCAGAGTTTGCGTCGTTGTCTGCAATTGGCAACAACAGCTCCTTATCTTCATCGCCAACAATGTGTACCAAGTCACTGCCCTCCAACAATAATGATAACCTGGCACTGGTTGCACACACGTAGGCATCTACTCGCACCATCACAAAGGTATCTGCACGATTCTGGATTGTATTCAATCGACGACTTGCGGCCACATCGAACACACTGAGTATCGTACGACCACAACCAGAAAGCACTTTTGCTGTTGTGAAAATCTTCACACCGCGTTCCCCGGCTAATCCGTGGTGTCGGGTCTCGTCAATTAACTTTGCAACATTGACACCAGCGTCTCGTTCGAACCTCTTCGTTACAGGAGTGGCTTTTTGTTTTGCATACAATCGATCACGCAGGAAAGTCACCTTTAGATCATTCTTACCATCCACTTGGATGTCTAGACGTGTCAGGATAATATGCCTCATCAACTTGTCTAAGGATTTGGCAGCAATGAGGGAGGGGCTATCCGGTCCAACAACTTCACGAAGGTCATGGCGTCCATGAATTTCAGCGGTGGTCGTAGCGCTTGACGCAGGGTGATACACGTGAAGTTTGATTGTGAAAGAATCGCGCTCCCGGATACGATCGGTTGGTGACACCAGAGCAGGCTGAAAGTCTCGAAGAACCTCAGCACGCATGGTAATACGTACGACAACGTACAGACCATTAGTATGGTAGCTGCCCCGATGAACAAGTTCATCTGTGTCGTAGCAGTAGGTTTTCCGTTTGCGTTTGCTTTCTTTGAAATCGTCTTCATCGTCTTCATCATCACTTTCTGTGACTTGATCGTCTAGCAGATAAGTGCACGAAACCACAGATACTTCCGAACGTGAACTCTTTGGCTGTGATCGGGGACTTGAAGTATGTTGTTTTGTTATCCCCGCATGTTTTTCTCGCACACCCTGGTCACGGTGTTCTCTCGTAGCATTACCAAGCACCACGTTTGTCTGCATCTCCGTAGCCCAAAATGAACCGCATGGTAAGTGTGCAACCATGCATCCGTTTTCACCGCTTCCGCCATTGGGATCCCATTGAAAATATCGATATACTAGATCCCGACTGATACTTCTCCGTTCGCTGAAAGATGCATGACTCCATGACAATTCCGCTGGTAGACTAGCCTCAATTTCGCTCTCTTGTAGTAACAGAGTTTGCTCCAGACACGAATCAGGCAAACATACACGATATCGGACAGCGTTGGTGCTTTTCTTCATTTTTGCATTTTGAATTGTCCTGTGTTCTTCCTCTTCTGGCTCCTGGTCGTAAAGTTCGACTTGAATGTATGCGCGTACAACTTGTTTCTTAGTGATCCGCTGATGAAGATTTTCCGTGACGTTAAGTACACACGGGAACCTTGCAATAACAAGTCGTCGTAAGCGATAGCAAGTTATAATACTTGTTTCCCCCTCCTTCGTTTCCTGGTTGCAAGCAGTCTCGCTGCCTTCATCATCTTCCTTTTGTGTCGTTACCACAGTACAGAAGCTTCGCAATAATACCTGTTGTAGCTGGGATGATGTTGAATGCCTCGATAGATGAAGTAACTCATCTACTGCCCCGCATGAAAGGTGGATAGCGTGATACGTGCAGGATTGAGGGACGTAAAAAGCTGCTTGGAATTTTCCGTCCTCGTGTCGTTCGAAAAGGGTAAACACCAAACGTTCTCCTGATGTTTCATGATGAATACTTCTTGGTACTCGCACAGCACGACGAAGGAGTACACGCCCAGAAGCCCTTTCAGTAGTTCGTATGCTGAGTCTCAACGAAGACATCAACTTCGGCTGAAATTCAGGCACCGTCATTTGTGTCCGCGTGGCACAGTATAGATGGAGTCGATCAAGCATAATCGATGGTATGCGTGGTGCAGGCACGAATACACGGCGTGCTTCAGCTGCAGAAAACCGACCGAGAATATTTTCTAGCTCCACGGTCAGCGTTAGCCCCACAGCTTGTCCGAAACTTGATAGAGAATTGCTGCTGTGTACGAACGCGTCAACTTGAACATGACCACGAGAAAGCTCCGCGATAGTAACAGTGGTCAGGTAACCTCCAAGTTGCAGCACGTGGCGATACAGACGAATAGCATGAGGACGTAGCACCAGCTCGTATGAACTTGGAGGCTCAATCGTTTCTGGGCAATGCTCAATTTTTCGTCTTTGAAGCAGACAGAGGCGAGCGAGACGTGTATACATGTCCGTATGAGTTTTCGGTGGTAGTTTATCCACTTGTGTTTCACCTCCTCGTGGCATCGCCGTGGGTGTCAAGAGATTGTCGATATCTTCCTCGGATATTACTGTCATCCATTGCTGACCTGAGCTAGGCGAATACACGGTTGCGAATATACGCCGGCACTCATGGAAAAGCGTCACGACACATCGTTCTTTTTCGTCAGCAGTCTTCTTCTTACGGCTTTGGCAAGATGAATTCACGCTTGAACTCACTAGCAAGTGTGCTGTGCGATACACTCGAACATCAGCAAGAACAGCATCCATCAATTGCATTACGACTGAGTCTTCGCCTGCACCATCTTGTACGTGGTCTGTCGGGCAATTGTCGAAAACAACTACTCGCTCGAACAGACCAGGTACAGGTCCAAAGCGTGTGATTTCAGGTGCTAAGAACCCTGTACCATCCGAAGCAATCAACTGAGCCGTTCTAGTAGCCGATTCGACCCACGCCGCGAGAGAATACAGCAGTCTGCTGGAGTCAACCTGTGATCGGGACACTACGGCATTGGGCCACAATGAATGACGCAAGTACCGCTCTAAGGCGACCAAGTTAATGGACGGAATTGTAGTGACGTCCACTTGTTGTAGCTTGACCCGGAAAAATGTTGGTTGTGCTAGAAGTCGACGAGAAAGGCGCCAACTCACGGCACTTGTAGCGATATCGCTCTGGGAAGGACCCTCGTAAGCCTTTCCAGGTGTCATTAACACGATGACAGCCTCCATGACTATCACTAATGCCGGACTTGGAACAGGAGCCAAGTCGCCAAATCCACTCTTCGAATGCTCTATCATTTCACGAGTAATAGCGTCTTCCGAAAATTCCAGACGCAACCTAGCCGTTCGATCAAGAGCCAATTTAATATCTGCATCTACCATGCGACGTACAATCTCTTCTCGGTAAGCCTCCTCTGCGATATCACCGCCTTGTTTTGGGCCAAAGAGGTCACTGCGATTTGTGATTGTACCCCGCAGCAAAACACACATCGGTAGTGGATGTAGTCCATGCTTAACAGTGGCAAACGAGCTTAAAAATGCTCGCTGAGTCACATCTCGAAGCCCAACATCACCTTCTAAAATCACACAGTGACCTAGCGCCAAAGCATTGCGAATTGTCTTGAAGTCAAAAGCCTGAGGTGTTTCTTCACCCAACAACCTCTTTTTCGACGCTGGAGGACGGGTAATTGTGAGAAAGAGGCCGGGTAAAGCCATCTGGAGCTTCGAGAGGATAGCCGTTCGTGCCTTTGATGGCACATCATTTGCTACCACAAGCAGCAATGGCCGGGATCGGTGGTAAGGATAACCACGTGCCTGAATCAATTGATTTGGAACAAATTGTCGGGCTCGAACTTCATCACTGTAGTCGGCATCTCGTCGCTCTGTAATTTCGTGTTGAATTTCACGCTTGAATTGTCGGGCTCGAACTTCATCACTGTGGTCGGCATCTCGTCGCTCTGTAACTTCGTGTTGAATTTCACGCTTACTGAGTGAGCGATGAACAACTAGGAATGGATCTCTGTATACTGTGCTGGGTTCCAAAAGATGCTGAAGTCGTACAATAGCGCTGAAAGCTGTAGTCCACTTGAATATTGCAGCTGCAGCTTTCCAACCTTGTGGAATTTGCTCAAACGTCTCGACTCGAAAGTTGAGATCTCTTGTGTACGCGTCCAACAAGGCAGTACCCAGCACAGACTCACGCAAATAGGGCGTTGATGCAGCAACACCTGTTGCTGCAAACGTGCCTGATGGTGACATCCAAGCTCGCGCTGCTCCAGCTGCAGCATCTGCAATTTTTTGCATTCGTCGAGTAACACCAACGCTACAGCGCAGGAATCGTGCCGCCTCACGCCAACGCGTATCTGGGATATTCCACTCGTCATCGGCATCGCTCACGAAAATCATCAAGACACGCACAAGTCCAAGCACAAGCGCTGGAAGCGGTCTCACTTCTGATGTCCCCTTAGCATCCGTTTTCATGAGATCAGGGAGAGCGACCATGGTTTGGCACGCTTTTGCCAGCTCTTGTAAGGCCACTGCATTGATCGACTGAGCTGCAAGCGCAAGTTGCAGACGCCAATTCACCAATTTTCGGATCTTCCACATCCTTACGCGTCCAAATCGCCCTCGCACCACTTTTTGAATTCGTTCGACTGCTTGTATCTGCAGTCGTCGTCTTCGTTTTGCCCTTGTTTGTCGTCGAGCTACCCAGCCTCGCGCAACTCGCTGTAAATGAACCGAAGCTACGTTGTGCCAGTACATTTTTGCTACACGACGTCGTACGAGGAATCCACGTACACCAGCTTGGATGAAGGTGCTCGCTACAGCGAACTCGATCTTCATCTGCTCATAAATCTCCCGAGCTAACATACCACGAACCATTTTCTGGATCTGCGTAGCACAGAAGTGCTGCACTAATGGTGTGGCGAGATCATGCTTGTGGAGCTCAGCAACAGCGACGGCACGCGCTGCAGCTTGCTCTTGATCTTCGCGTTGTTGTTGCTCTTGGTTAAAACTTGCAACTTTCGTAACCTGCACTCGACCGACTTCAATTCGCTTAGCGTGCTGGTTAACAATTACCAAATGTCAGTCAAATTTAGGGTCATCAGACAATGAACAACTCACCATTGTGTCCTTGATGGCCTTATGCTGTGCTTTGAAGGTGTTGAGCAGCTCCTCCTTCTTCTGAATATTGATGATCTTGTTTTCATACATGTATTTCTTCTCTTGAAGATCTTGACGCAAAACTTCCAGCTCTCGTTGTGCTTGCGTGGTAAATGTTCGTAGTTCTTCCCCGTACACTTGCAATTCAACGCAGCTCTCAAAGTATGCAACATCCATCGCTTTTCGCTCTGTTTCCTCTCTCAATGAATCCAATAGCACACCCAAACGTGCATTCGCTTTTCTTTCTGCAGTTAAAGCTTCTTCCAGTTGAGCACCTCGGGCTCTTCGTCTTGGTGGAGGAGGACGATCAAATGATCTCCATTCGGGCTTCGAAATCGGGCCTAACATACCGGACCGTTTCTTGGCGTGTAGTTTACCAGGGATGTCCGACTGGGAAGGAATTCCTAGGCGCAAGACGTTGCCTTCAGGGTCTTCATGGGTGTAATTCGATGCAAGAGTAGCAGGAACATTGTAGGCGTTACCAGACAGCTCTATCATGCTAAATCGACGCTGAGCTTCGTCCTCAGGGACTATTCGACCGTGGATATCCCGTGTGTATCGGCCAAAAGCTACTTCTTCCTGCAAAACCACAATTTCAGCTTCATGAAGTCGCTCCATATCTACTTCTCCGATCTGCGAGGGTAGTACTGAGCTGTACTTCGTTTTGCCAACCCGTGGCGGTGCTCGAGATTTTGGTCTGGCAGCTCCAATCTTAGATGGTGTGTTGGGAACGAGTTCTTCGTCATTCACCACGCGAGTCTCATACGGAGTTTTTGCTCGTCTCCTCTCTGCTAACAGTTGGGCTAAAACTTCGGCATCAGTTGCAGGTTTCTCGAGATATCCATTCAAATCTCGGCGACTCTCTCGATTCGCTTGAGAGCGCTTTCCACCCACTTGCAGAAACCGATTGGAATCTGCAGTGTCAATTCTATCAAGTCGTGGTTGGTGCTCTGTTAGCAGCTTTGCTCGGCAATCGAGATTGAGAGGCAGGATGAACGGATTTCGATGCAGTGTAAACCCCAACCATTCCGTGAGCCCCGAGTGCTTACCTAAAAACTCTACATCCGAAGCGAGTTTGAGCAGATAGTTGATCCCATTCCACTTAAACTGTTCCTGCTCAGATGAAACTTTTGCGCCAGGCTTTTCATTTCCTTTGCCTTTGTGTTTGTAACTTCGCCACGCCACAATTGCCTCCACCGTCTCGAGCGTCGCCAAACGAAGCATATCCAGTACATCCACTGTCTCACCAAGATGTGCACCAGTAATGTGACCAACGGCGCTTGCTCGTCCTAGACGTTGCAAATAGCCTTCACGGACGAGGATACACTTCAGAACCTCCAACTCCTGGCAAACAACCAGACTTAAGTTGTAAGTTATTCTTTTCTCCATCGAAATGTGAAGTATGTGGGCAATTCGTACCTCTCCTGAATCGAGTTCTTGAGCCACACTGTCACCTGCAAAGGTGATTGACGACATTTTAGGGAGTGACACCCCCTATCACAAAATAACTTAGTTCATCGAGTGCACTATCATTTCCCCTCCATATTGCCCTACCTTTCCATTGAGTCCTGATCGGATATATTTCTTGGGAGAAGTTTGCTTGAGTTTCTTGATCGGTGGGAACTTTGGTGAATTTGCAGATGGAGAAACGGGAGCTGTTCGTCGTGTAGGAGACGATCTTGTGCTAGTAGTTCTGCGTCATTATAGTAGAGATAAAGGGGTTAGAACATCAAAGTCACGTCGTTCTCACCATTGTTCGTACAGTTTGGGTTTGCTGGAGCTGCCGATTGCTGTAGGAGGCGTGCGGTCCATCACATCCACAGCTACCTAGACACTTGACTACTGCAGAGCTTCGGTTCTTGGTCTTCTGTAATAAGCTGCGCATGAACGCATCCGGTCGGATCCTGACTAGTCACTGCAACGACTAAATTCAGTCGTTGTCGACTGTTCCTATCAAGGAATTATCTAAAGGAAGCTGTCGTTGTCTATACTATTAACTCATCAGTGGAAACGAGTCCTCCTTACACTCTGAGAGCAACTCAACTTCAGACGCGCAGGAGATGAAATCTTCGGAGACTTCGCACTCAGATTCGCGGTTGTCTTGTTCCTTTTCTAGTTCGGAGGATTGATCGGCTTCTTGATCTTCGACAGCTTCGTTCTGCACTAGCTGCAGCGTACTGGGCCACGAAGGATTGTACTCGAGAAGCAGTAGAGGTGTGGTTGATGGAATCTCCAGAAGCTGCTCCAACTTTTGTAAAACGTTTGACGCTTGAGCCGGTGTGCCCAAAGAATTGCAAGCTACGTCTGTCGTGCTCGCACCCTTGTTTGCGGTCGAGGTACCAAAGTCCGAGCAAATACTTTGCGTGGAGATGGCATCGTCACTAAACTCGACAGTAACTCCGATGGGGTTTTCTGACATGTTTTTGGGTTTGTCAGCTTCAATCTTGACAGTATAACCACGTTCTTGAGTAGGATCAGTCTCATCTCTTTTACTGATTGTTGGACTCGTGTGTTCATCACAAACTTCCACGGTGAGAACAGGAAGGGGAGGTGGCGTGGAATTTTTATTATCTTGCAGCCCAAATGATTCAACTGCGGGATCAGCTTCATCTGGCTCATTCCTTTCGCGAAGGCTTGTCATCTCGACTTCATCCCCAAGATCAATACTATGAAATTCCGTATCATCGTCGTTTACAGTGAATCTGTCACTTGTAGATGCCTGAACATCCAATTCCTGAGAAATGAGGTCATTTTCGGTTTGCTCTTCCTTAACGCCTTCCTGAAAGACTGCAGTCTGGGTACGAACCATCGCCTCCGTGTTAGATATTTCAACCACCATGGTTTCCCTATCATCCTTAAAACATTGTTGGTCCTCACATGCTGTTTCCGAACACAGGCCCGAGAATGCGTTTAACCTTTGATTTGTTGGCTCTTCAAAGTGAATTAGCAATTTGTCGCTGCATTCGTCTTTCGTTGTCAGTTGTACGAAATAATCACCCGGTGGCTGGGCGATTGCGATGTCAGGAGTGCTCTCTTCAAACTTTGTAGTGACCATTTCAGATACCCGACCGGTACGTAATGGCAGGCTTGATGTTGTTTTGTTTGGACTCCGGACAGGAGCAAGTGAAACATTTTCGATCGGGTGTTCTTTCGCCACTTGAATCTGTAGTTTTGAATGATCATCATTACGCTTCAATGATGTTAGATCCGCTGCCACAGTAATCTTGCTCGTCTGCGCACGTGCCTCCTCCAAGTATTGCCCGGCGAGAACTTCCAACTTGGCCATGCATTTACCCACGTAAAATTCAATCGCAAGACATATCGAGCTTGCTTCTGCTGTGCGGAAAAGATAATCTTGAGTGATCGTGTCGCTAGCTATAGTCCGAGGAGAACCTGGAGACGATTGTACTGGAGTTCGACACTTGAGCAAACAACAAGTGTAGCCTTGTTGATAAACCACCGACCACTTCTCAAGATCCGTGTAATACCAAGAGTTTAACACCACCTCTGCGTCATGACCTGTGCAGAATGATACACTATGCGATGAAATCTCGAGCGAGGTAGCTTCGGTCGGACAAGATTGTCCTGTCATCGCTAACTTCACCGGGAAACGTAGAATTCTGTCAGGGGCGATGGTTGCGTGCTTCTTGACACACTCGGTCAACACATGCAGCCAAATCTCGTATTCTTTTGGTTCTACCGCTGCAAACGTCCACGTCCGGTACAGAGTGACGATGTCAAACGCGTGGATTGTTGATGTAGTAGAACTATTCGCTCGACTGACGGGGCTACTAGCAGATACAGGACGAATACAAATCACTGAACTCAAATCAACCATTCGACGCTCCTTTGGAGTGTCTGTCATTCCGGGACAATGTGTGATTTTATCGTAGTAGCACAGAAATCCCCCCACTGGTGTCTCGAATAAGACGGCGAACTTCGGATGCCAAACCTTCCGCAAGTGAAATGTGCGAGCATTTTGCCGCTTCAGCAGGTGTCCCTGAAATTTGAACATTTTTGCGTAGTGCGTCGACTGAAGCAGCGATGTTAATGGCTGCATCGATTTTGTCGGGAGTGGCGATTTATCACGTGACAAAACGGATTTCTGTCTTGTTAGCGATTCACTTGTAGCCGGTGAGAGACACAATGCGTGAAATTCGCATAACCCGTTCGTGAAAACTCGGGAAGTACTTGGATTTGTGCGCACGCTAGGGTTCATGTGACTTAGTTCTCGATAATTAATGTGGACCATCACGTTCGAGGCTGAAGCCTCTTCCAGAATGCTGCCACTATTATCACTGCACTCCACGAGATTTTCGCACCCGATGACTCTACAACATGAGTCAATTCGTTGTTTAAGGCTATCTGCGTCCGGAAAGAATGTTAAAGCACTTGCTTGCGGAGATACCACGATGTCTGGACCCTGTCTCAACTGAGGGTTACTTGACCGTGGCGTTCCAGTAGGTGACGCTAACATTTCTCGAAGAGATGCATCCATGTACGTGCCGTTCTTCAGATACCAGATCGCCTCGCGAATATATTGCGACTCCAAGCTCTGAAATACAAGGAAACTCGGCTGCTTTGCCAGTTGATGAGTTGTGCGGAAGTGCAATTCAAGTCGTGTACCCGCCACTTGACATGCTTCTAGGTGATCATAAGAGTAGTAAAACAAGCACGCGCTGCGGTCGTGACAGTCAGGCGATGGAAATACGCGAATGTGATGAACACCTAACGTAAGCCCACGTAAATCGCCGCTAATAGAGCATGTAAAGCAGAGGTAACCACTCCTTATGTACTCCAGTCCAAGACGCTCGCGACTCATAGCATTTCGTACAGGTTGTTCTCTTAGCAGTAGTTCCCGTCTAGTGGACATTGGCAACAGTGCGGGCGGAGTGGACCCAAGTGACGTTCGTCGCTGCTGGATTGGCGAAGGCAAATTCTGACCGATGAGAACTCCAATGTAAAGTTGTTCTGGGGGCTTCTCTAGGTCTGGAAGCGCTAATATCGCTGTAAAATGTGCTTCCAGCTCGGTCAGCCCCGGAAACACAAACGTTGGGGATGTCGAACCATCATCCAGCACAAACAGAACAGATTTTTCACTGTAGTCCCACATGATCTCCTTCATGACGGCAATAGGGGACTGGAACATGATTTTGTTCTGGTGGACTGTGATCGCATGGACGATCTCGGTCGAGACACTGAGAATAACATCAACTGGTGTGTTGTCCTCAGGTGCAGTATACATTTTCCCATGGTACACATTTGGTTCTTGTAAATGTGAAGTGTCGGGTAAGCTGTAGGCATTGGGACGAGAACCCGATCGGCTCATTTGAATAGAAAACGCGCTCCGCATCGCTCTCTCCTTTCTGCACGGAATGAATTAGCACCACACTTCTAACAACCAGGCCGATGCCTAACAATAGCGTATTTAAAAACTCCAACGAGTACCTGGATGTTTCTGCAGCAAACGTTTCAAGTTTCACACGGACACAGCACTTCGACATCTCCAAAATGACCATTTCAAATCTGATCTACATCCATTTAATTGTCCTTGGGTTTTGGAACTATGAACACGCTTGAAAAACACGCGTTAAAAATTCGCTCCGCACCTTGGAAGTACGGGAACTGGAGCCACATCATCACCAGCAGCTTCGCGTGGTAAAACAATGGAAGCCACCCGATCTCTCGTCCGATCGCGGTAATTAGGTAGTCCACAGTGACTGCTACGCTAAAGTATGCGAGCCACCATTCATAGCGCCGCGTCCGCTTTTCGCCTAGCACTCCGATCGTGACGTAGGCGGGGAAGCCAAAGCCCATCAGCGAACAGCCCCGTGAGGCCACAAAACCCGGCGTAAACATGAATATGAGTCCGAAGAGCGCAGGACCCTGTGACCAGAGATCCTTTGCTAAATGAACATGTCGCTCTGGCACCACGCGGAGTGACACCAGTATGCGCATCAAAAAAGTTGTCTTTTCTTCGGCCTCTGCGTTAACTGCCGCCTCACGCTCGTGAATACGGTTCGCATACGGACTGATAAGCGGGCTCAGCAGCGTGTATAGCGCAATATCACCACGCGTGAATGGAGAATGCATCCAAATCAGGAAGATGTTACAGAAGTCGAGCGGTACAGTGAAGAACGACGTCACAAACGCTGGTAAGAAGAGCGTCACCATGCCGATTAGACACGTTGCAAGGGACCAAATGACCCAGTATTTCAAGCACGCTTCGTAAGCCCTCCACTCGTAGTCTGGGATGCTAATCTTCTCGAAGTTCTTGATCAATTCACTCGTAGGGCCTGACTTCGATGTTGAGGGAGTCGCCTTAATATGTTTCGGATACAGTCTCTTCTGTCTGATCACTCCGATCGAGTGAAGCAGCGGATATCCAACCGACAATAATCCAAACAGCGCTTCACTGCTCAACACCTCCATCGTCGACGTGGGTAGCCAATACAGTGCTTCATAGCTTAGTCCAAAGAACAGCACGTGAGGCAGTAAGATCGCAGCGACGCGCCACTTGGCACTCAAACTTGCAACAAACGCTCTGTATCTCAGCTCGAGTAGTCGTCTTGTCCTCACATACTGCATTCTGGCTTTGTGGACGTATCCCTGACGGATACAGACCACTACAAAGAGCACTGTAACAGCCAGAATGGTCTGGTGTAATGGGTCCATCTTACTCACATAGTCAGCTCCGATCTTGGCAGCTGTGAGCACGTGAGGCAACGCTGCTTCACCCAGAATCGCTAGAAACTGCACGATAGGCACTGCGACCAACAGGAGAAAAGTACTCCATAGTTTTAAACACTGAAACGTGGCCACAACAGCGGCTTCCAGTGCGAAACCAATGGCGCTCCAGTCTGGACTCTGGCTGAAGAGCTGAGCAATGTCTGTGGCGTTGAAAGGGTTGGATAGCAGGTCAGAAGGCAGGTACTGGTCCAGTAGGCTGGTGGGGAGAGGTAAAGCGTCCTGCTGTAGGGAAATAGAGCAAAAGTTAGACATTAGATGCAGGAATTAAGGGGTGACAAGATTCTGGAGACGTTTGTGGGACGCACAGTGAGGATGGGGGCGGGAGCTTCGACGCCAGCGCTTGTCAGAGGATCTTGGTGCTGGGCCTGCAGTTTGACGAAGAGGAAAGAGGCTAGCATAGCCCCCATGGGAGGCAGGAGGCGACGCACGAGCCGCCGCATTGTCGCGAAGGATCGTCAAATTGATTAATGAGGGTCACTAGGGAAATCATGAGTCACTAAAATGAGGATATATGTGACGTGTGAGCAAGTTGAAGTCAGAATGACGGTCGTTTGGTTTCCTTCCGCACTCGTTGTCCGCATTCTTCAATTTGCCTCCGATCCACAGCAAGAACGTTGTGACTCGGAATCCCAAGCGACAACTAGAGGCCAAACCCCTCCGGATGATCAAGTTCTATGACTCCGTCGGCTACGAGATGACCAAGATCCTCATGGAGCAGGTAGAATGAACTACACGTTGGTCATCCTGTATTCGCGGTGCACATCTAACAATGCCAGACCCACGAGATGTGGATGAAGTTCATCATCTTTGTGCTCGTAGTAATCGTCGTTTTTACTAAGGATACCATAGCAAGAATAACAAGTGCAAGAGAAACGAAGCTTAGTGAATACAATCCAACTAGCAGAGCAAGTATCGATATCGGTTATTTTACTTGTGGTATGCCACAGATTCAACAGAATGCTTTTCGAGTCGGATTACAACTCGTTTCATGGGTGGAACATGGTTCTATTCGACCGCCAAAGTGCAAGTTCCCTTTGCTACGCGGGATGGTTCGACGCACCTTTCGCATTTTCACTACAGCCGTTGCGAGCGATGGAGTTAGGAAGGAAGCTGGCGCTGATGTTGGTGGCTGCAGTTTTCCTCTGTTCCGGTAATCTCTGTATTGTTGCCTCCAAGGTTCAAGGTACTGTGCCATACAGCAGCGTCACCGTCACGTTCCTCATCGAGGTGCTTAAGCTCACGGCCATGTTAACAGCTATCATCGTCACGAACACAGACTCGAACCAGGTCCAGCTACGGACAAGCTACTATTATGCTGTGCCGGCCCTTCTGAACGTACTGGAGAGCAACCTCAACTATGTGGTGCTGCGCTATCTGGATGCTGCGACTATCTCCGTGCTCTGGAATTAGAAGATTTTGCTCACTGCTGTGCTGTTCCGCTACGTGCTTAAGCAACCATTGACAGAGCTGCACAAGTTGGCGATTGCTTTGCTAATAATCGGTGTTTTGACTAGCCAATCCGACCGCGTTCACCAAATTGGTAGCAACTCTGCAGCAGACACGTTAGGGGGCTCGCAACGATTGGTGTTGGGGTTGTTTCTCGCCCTCATAGGGGTGACGCTGTCGTCATGTGCGAGTGTATTTGCTGAGTGGACGCTAAAGCGGCAGTCGAGCTGTCCATTCTTGTGGCAGATCGTCCACATGTATGGGTATGGTGTGCTTTTCAGTGCTGTGGCGCTAATAATCGTAGACGGGAAGTTGTTGCTGTCAGGAGGTTTTTTCGACGCCTATAGTGGCTGGACGGTGGTCGTGATTGTTGTGAATTCTATCGGTGGCATTTTCATGGCTTGCATCCTCAAGTATCTGGACAATATCGCCTGCGTATATTCGCACTCGATAGCGATGATGTTCACAACGTTGCTATCCATGATATTTTTCTCCTTCTCGCCGTCACTAGAGTTTGCTTGCGGTCTTGGTATACTGATCCTATCAATGTATCTCTATCATCATCCATTGGCACAACCGGTGACCCAGAAGGAGATTTCACCAGCTAGAGATACTAGCAGTGACAATACTGAGAATTTGACGGCTGTTCCTTCACTACAACTCCCAAAGTTGAACAAGTACACGGAACTACAACGCGATACGAGGGAACAACTTGAAAGCACTCGAATTAGTATTGTTGGAACTTGAGATAGTGGAGCAGATCACGAGAAGCAGGTTATTGTCAATGAATATTCCATACTCAGAGATCAAACTTTGGACGTCCATTCACCTCCCCTACGCATAAATTGTTAGTCGGGATATCTTCAATCGCTACGGAATTTGGTCTAACCTCTCCGAACCGGCCAACACTCTTCTGACGGTATGTTTATGTGTTGGGCGATGGTAGCATTCGGTTTGGGTGGAAACATCTCCAAGCCTCCTATCGAGAAAACTAACGATACCCGTACAAGGTCTCTCCCTACATGGCTCCACTCGATGACCTGAGATGACCCCGATCCCGATCAAATTGTCTCTTGGAACTGTAAACCAGTGCAACTTGTGCAGAATCAAATACTCAACACCTTCTTCATGCATTTTCAGAATTCCAAGTGCCTTGAGAGCTGACGGTTTGTAATACAGCTTTCCATCTTCCAATTCATAACCCCCTAGCAGCATGATGCGGCTGCGTACCCCCAGAGCAGTGTCAATGCAGCAACGCTCTAATAAAACTATCAATGAGCGATGCTTATACCACACATACATGAGAGCCCACGGTGCCCTCACAAATGCGATAATCCCAATTACAACAACGACGACAATGCCATGGCAAATTAAACTCCAGAAATAATAGGAGATAGCGAGAGCTGTTGGCTTTGAGTACTTTAACTCTGACCCATTTAATCCAGAGAGAAAAGTCTGAAACGCAAGAGCACTGACCAACTCACCGACAAGAGCAGTCTCGTAGCTGAAAAAGATTCGCTTGATTGGCAATCTCCATTTCTCCCTGAACAATGTTGTGTTCTCCACTATTTCAAACAACAACAACATCAAACCGGACAAATTGTAGCCCATGGACGCGTATTGAATTCGCGTTGTCCAACCATCGTTTGCGATAATGAGAAACAAGTCCGTCATGATCCCTTCCACGATTAAATAAAGTAGAGCTAGCCGCTGAAAATTTGATGCACCGTGAGCAGATAGACGCAAACTTTCTTGCACGAACACCATAGCTTCTTGCTGATTAAGTGCTTCTCCTAATTCATCGCATCTTCGTCCATACCGTTTACATAGTATGTAACTTCGGCGGATCATAAGAGCGCGATACACTAACCAGGTCGCTCCAACAATGCTATACCAATACGATACTCTGGACTCCACACTTCCCCTGTCGTCAGCTAAGAAGGAGCCGTTGATATCGTATGTCCCGAGCACTTCCACTGTAATGTATGCAGTGTTATCGTTTGTACAATAAGTGCCTACCTCCCCTTCATAGTATGAATAGTATCCAATGCTGCCATGATACATGTACAACTCGAAGGAGAAGCTGTCGTTGATACAATTTGATGGTGTTGAACGATACGGCACCACTTTTGAGCTTCCGATGAAGTAGTTTCCGTGTAAATTGTACTGCGGTACAACTGCGTGGCAAACTACGCCTTGATCCGCGTTGTAGTAATGTGTCGCTTCGAAATTCCACCACACTCCAGCCAACACAAATGATTGTACAGGACAAACTTCAGTCAGGTTTGCTATCTGCTGAGGTAAATCAGTTGGTACTACTAGAATCGCAGACATCGTGTGTGGCTTGACAAACTGCACATAACTTCGCGTTTGAAGCGCAAGAGGCAATACACCGAGTCCAAACCAGATTATTAGCAGTATACGCTGCGCTGTCAAAAATGAGCAATGACTAGCATTAGTGGATTGCGTTGCTTTTTCATGGGAGCACCCCGGAAACCATAGCTTCATCGGTGTTGAAACCAATGTCCGCAATGCTGCCGTCGTGCCCAGCGTAATTCTAAAATCGCTTGAAACGGACGACGGATTTCACTTGGATTTGATGCTTGATGGCCATTTCGTATTACAGCAGCGCTAAAATACTTGGTTGACTTGGTATCACAATAATTCAAAAGTCTACGATCATTTGCTCTATTGAGGTATCCACGATAAAGCTTATCGGTGCTGATTAATGTATTTGTAATATTTCTAAGAAACTTCATCTATTCTCTCTGTTCCAGCCAAAACACGCATTGTACGTGCAGTTGGAGAACGTTGGTAACATTCAATTTGATTTGAAAGATCCCCAAGCCTCCTATCACAAAAACTAACAATTCCAGTGCAAGACCGCTCGCTACATGGTTCCACCCGTGAGCCCGTGATAACACCGATTCCGATCAAATTTTCCCGTGGAACTGTGAACCAATACAACTTGTGCATGACCAAATATTCGGTGCCATCTTCCTCCATTTTCAGCATCCCGAAGGCTTTTAACGCTGACGGTTTGTAATACAACTTACCATCTTCCTCTCGATATCCTCCAAGCAGCATGATCCTGCTGCGAACCCCCAACGCCATATCAACACAGCATGGAAGAGACAAAACGTCAAGCGATCGATGTTTAAACCAAACAAACAAAATTGCCCAAGGTATCCGCACAGCTGAAATAGTTGAGACGATCACAAGTACAACGATAGCATGGCAAACCAAGCTCCATAAGTAGTAAGATACTGCAAGAGCAGTTGGTTTCGACCGCTTCAAGTCTGACCCATTTAGTCCCGAAAGAAAATGCTGGAACACAAGAGCTGTGACTAGCTCGCCAACAAGAGCTGTTTCGTAGCTGAAGAACAGGCGCTTAAGTCGTAATCTCCATACCTCGCTCAACCATCTCATGCTCTCCACCATTTCAAACAGTACTAGCATCAATCCGGACAGGTTGTAGCCCATCGATGCGTACTGGACTCTGCTCATCCAACCTTCATTTGCAATAATGAGAAACAAGTCTGTCATGATGCCTTCTACAATCAAATAGAGCAGTGCAGATCGCTGATAATTAGTTGCTCCATGGGCTGACAATCGTAAACTCTCTTGAACAAACACCATTGCCTGTTGCTGATCTAGACTTTCTCCCAATCCGTCACACCTACGACCATAACGCTTGCACGATATGTAGCTCCGACGAATCATCAGACAGCGATACACAAGCCAACTTGCACCAGCAAAGCCGTACCAAACTGAAAATCTGTACGTGGTGCTTCCGGTATCCTTCGCCAGAAAAGCACCGTTGATATCATACGTCCCCATAACTTCCACGACGATATACGCCGTATTGTCCAAAGTACAATACGAACCAGTTTCCCCTTCGTAGTACGAATAGTACCCAATGCTACCGTGATACAAGTACACATCGAACGAGAGGCTGTTGTTGACACAACTGGATGGAGTTGAGCGGTACGGGATGGAGGTCGCGTTCCCGATGAAATAAGTGCCGTGTAAGTTGTATTGAGGAACGACTGCGTGACAGACTATACCTTGTTCAGCTTTGTAGTAGTGAGTGGCCTCGAAATTCCACCAGACTCCAGCCAACACGAATGACTGTACCGGACACACATCGGTCAAATTGGTCGTCTCTTTCTGCAGATCGGACGGCACCACGAGGATTTCGTTCATCTTGTGTGGTATGACAAACTGCAGATAGCTTCGTATTTGCAAGGAAAGAGGTACGACACCCATCGAGAACCACATGAAGAACAGCATTCGTGACGCTATTACACAGCGTCCATCTTGACAGGTTGCTGCCCGGTCGGGGGCGTAAGTCTGTACGCTTTTCTTCATTTGCTACTGCTCGGTGAGTTAGGTCTGACTTAGCTTGTGAATTTGTTGGACTACCATGTACTGTCGATAGCTCAAACCGTTTGAAACGCACGGACTTGTCGAGAAATAGTAGTCATTCTGGAAAACGTTCATTATCTATTTGTTATCTCTTAGTAGCGTTCGCAAGTAGTCGAAATTAAAGAACTCTTGAAGCTTCTTCGATCGAGATATTTGTAGCTTGCTGGTTACAAGACGTTATCGTTGTCTCCAATAAGAAAAAAATACATATCGTCAATTGCATAGTTTGCAGAACTATCGCTTTTTCAGATTTTAGATTGTACAATGCACGGTACTGCCTCGTTTGGTGGAAGCACAACAAACTTACACTCGCCAATTATTTTATAGTATCGAGATACAAGACAAGAAAGGTAGACAAGAATCTCTGCCAACTCTCTTTACCAAACATAACTACTCGAAGTTATCATAACAGATTACACATTTTGCGACTTGGTCTGAGAAGGAAGAATACCGTCATTTGGACCCGACCAAGCCATAACTTTCACTGCGCTGATGCTTGAGTTGCGATGGTGAGAATCAATTGAGTTTGAGGTACCCCCTATCTTCTGACCAAGAAAACGAATGTCCCCCATACAAATTCGCTCATCACAAGGTTCGACCCGTTGGCCCTGGATGGATCCAATCACAATTAAATTGTTACTCGGGACAGCAAACCAATACAACTTGTGCATTACCAAATATTCGGCACAATCTTCTTCCGTTTTCAGCATTCCGAACGCCTTCAGAGCTGCTTTTTTGTAGTATAATTGATTGTTTTGCACGCAGTAGCCTCCAAGCATCATCAATCTACTGCGGGCGCCTAAAACTGTGTCCACACAGCACGGTGCAGAGAAAACTAACATGGATCCATGCTTAAACCAAACATACAACACTGCCAATGGTACACGTACGGCCGAAATGACCGAAATGATGGCCAGCACGACAGCACCATGGCAAATCAAGCTCCAAAGGTAGTACGATACTGCAATAGCGGTTGGTTTGGAGCGTTTAAAGTCCGACTTATTGAGTCCAGTGACAATGGTCTGGAACACTACAGCAATGACCAATTCGCAAACAAGAGTAGTCTCGTAGCTGAAGAATAATCGTTTGATTCGTAGTCGCCATTTTTCCTTTAACCACTTGGTATGCTCAAGTATCTCAAACAATAACAGCACCAATCCCGATAAATTGTATCCTAACGACACATATTGGACTCTGATAGCCCAGCCATCGTTTGCAATAATGAGAAATAGGTCGGTCATAGTGCCTTCGATTATTACGTACAGCAGAGCTACCCGTTGACAATTTGTCGCTCCATGAGCAGAGAGTCGTAAGCTTTCTTGGGCAAACAAGACAGCCTCATGAAGTTGAAGTCTTTCGCCCATGCTGTCGCACCTTTGGCCATAACGTCTACACAAAACGTAGCTGCGACGAATGATCAAAATTCGGTACGTGAGCCAAATTGCGCCGATCACGATATACCAATATGAAATCCTTGGTTTCGTACTTCCAGTGTCTTCAGCCAAGAATGACCCGTTCATATCGTACGTTCCGAGAACTTCCACCACTATATACGCGATTTTGTCCTTTAAGCAATACGTTCCGACCTCTTCTTCGTAAAATGAGAAGAACCCGATGCTGGCATGGTACAGGTATATCTCAAAGGGGACGCTGTCGTTGACACAACTGGATGGTGAAGTATAGAATGGGGTCGTCTTTGTATTTCCAATGACGTAGTTTCCATGGGTATTGTACTGCGGCACTACTACATGACACACAGTGGTGTTCCCTATCGTGTAGTAGTGTGTTGGGTCGTGGTTCCACCAAACTCCAGCCAAGATGAATGCTTCCACAGGGCATTTCTCCGATATATTATCTGTCTCCTTCGGTTGATCCGGTGACACAGCAAGAATCTCGGAAATCTGGTGCGGTTTTACGAATTGTACATAACTTCGGGCTTGCAATGCCAGAGGAAGCAGTGCTTGTAGAAGCCACACCACGAGAAACATCCGCTCAACTGTCCACCATCTTCTTGTGTTTATTG
The DNA here is from genome assembly GCA_002812785.1 of Phytophthora litchii. Taxonomy (NCBI): domain Eukaryota; phylum Oomycota; class Peronosporomycetes; order Peronosporales; family Peronosporaceae; genus Phytophthora; species Phytophthora litchii. The sequence goes on along the minus strand of PCFV01000188.1, from coordinate 23,340 downwards.
CGACCAACTCAGCCGCTTGATTCTGGAAACTGTCATTCCGTGACAATGGCAATGCTGTAACCTGTGCTGGTGATAACACGTTTACCTTAACCATGGAGAAGAGGAGCAAACCACTGGAGTCGTATTGCTATATATGGTGTGATTGTAACCAAGATTAACTAAAGTGACGCAAAAAGATGCCGAAAACCACTTCAAAGACTTGCTGAGAAAACTACAGTACCCATAGTACTGCGACTTTGGTATCAAAAGTAAATTCTTGTCGCCGTTGTCGATCTACTGCGAACTTCCTATAGGTGAAAACAAGCAAAAGGCTGTAGACGACAGATCGAGTAGCCTATTAGCTGCTACTTTCTCAGCAATTGTCGAATAATACCCGTGTAATGCATGGGAAAAAACAACCAGGTCTGCTTCTTACTTGCTTGTTTTACCCGCCTGCTTAATTTGCTTGGTGAGTAGAGTGTGCCGCTGAATTAGCTCAGCGCGACGTCGCTCCAGGTCCACGAGATCGTTTTCACGTTTTTCAAAGTCTTCAATGAGGAGCTCGGATTTGGCGAATCCCTCCTTGTTCTTGAGTTTAGCAGCAAGTTGCCGTGCAGCATCTCGGTCCTTCTTCTTGTGTGCAAGTTGATCGCGGTTGGCAGTCAGAGCCTCCTCCAGCTCCTGTGAGTCTCGCTTAAGCATTTGGTTTTCGGCAAGTACGAATTGCAGTTTCTCCTTAATGTGTGTCAACACCTGCACCGTGCTTGTAGTCTTCTTTCGCAACTTGTGAAGCTCCTCATTACGCTCTTCGATCTTCTCGTTCAAGGTCTGGTTCTCGATCTTGAGCTGTTCAAAGTCAATAAGATGCAGACCCTCCGCGAGTTGTTCCTTGGCATGAAGCTGCTGTTCTAACTTTTTGAGATGCGTGCGTAGGTTGATATGTTTGAGCCGGACCTTCTCCACGTCTTGATCCTTTCGAAGCTCCGCAGATTCAAACTGTGCGATGACACGCTTCGCAATTGGTTTGCCCGTCCTCAAATTCTCGGCGTTTCGTGCCACCTCCCTCTTGAACTCCAGGAACGCATCCTGGATCTCTGTCACCTTGGCTTCTTTTTCATCTAGTCGAGCCTGCAACTCGAGTGCCACCTTGTCGTATTGAGATTGCGCTGCCATCATCTGCACCTTGGCCTCATGTACACTGCGGAGACACTCGAGATATCTCTTGGCATTTTCACTGGCATTGGCCTTGTCTTCTTTTCTCCCTGCTGCAGTATCTCCTGGTGCTCCAGAGCCACCTGGGCCGCTAGTTCCTGCGCTATTCTCCTGGTTCTTCTGCAACAGAGCTGCAATGCGTCGCTGTAGTCTGCACAGCACAAAACGATTAACTCCATGAATCCAATCTATCTCCTCTAACAACTGCATGAACTCACTTGATATTTCGCTGCTGAAGTTCCTCCCGAGAGTCTGCAGCTTCAGCACTAGCTGCTCGTAGTCGTCTGACCTCCTGTCGAGCAGCCTCTTCATCATTCAGCTCTTCTTCAACATCATCGTCGTCTTCATCGTCTTCATCTAGCTCTTGCTTAGACCTGCGATGTGCAGTCAACTCTCCAATTCCTTCCTCTTCTTCAGGCATCGCCTCCTGGTAAGTCTCCGATCTGGTCATACTGCTTATGGTCTCATGTAGCCATTAGCTCGTGTCGTTTCGTGAGACATGGCTACATTCCATTTCTCGCTACTGATTGGCCAAAATTCGATTCTCCACATATGAGCAGCATGTACATCCGCATGGGGCTCTTGAGCTCTCGCTGTGCTCCTCTTCGCGCCGTGAAGAGTCTCAAGGGCAAGTCGAACGCCAGTGCGCGCTGGGTGCGTCGTCAGTGGAGCGATCCAGTGGTAAAACAGGCCAAACGCGAAGGTCTCCGCTCTCGTGCAGCCTTCAAACTCCGCGAACTCAACGACGTACGTCTCCTGGTCATGAATTGGACGCTGTTGCTCATATAAACGTCTTGATATCAGCGTTTCCAATTGCTCCGACGAGGCGACGTAGTGCTCGACTTGGGCGCAGCTCCAGGAGGCTGGACGCAGGTTGCAGTAGAAGCCACAGCAGGGAAGAACAAGAGCAAGACCACGCACGTTGTGGCCGTAGATCTCAAGCATTTTGACCCAGTGGAAGGTGCAGCCATTGTGGTAGGAGATTTCCGGCAAGCGGCAGTGAGGACGCAGTTGAACGAAGCTCTCAAGGGCCGCAAGGCCGACGTCGTACTCAGTGACATGGCTCCATCCTTCTCAGGCAACTTCCTCACGGACAGCCAACAGCAATTACGACTGTGCCACAATGCACTCAAGATGGCAGAGCTGTATTTGCGACCTGGAGGCAACTTTGCTACCAAGATTCTACGTTGTGACGGATCGGAAGACTTCCGTGCCGACTTGAAAGAGGCATTTGATGTGGTCAAGGCCATGAAACCACAATCGTCACGACCTGAGTCCACTGAGATGTTTCTGGTGGCAAAGGGATTCAAAGGAAAGCAGGAATGAGAACGATAGATACGATAGATACCCATTCACATCTCGTCTATTCAAATTCAGAAGCTGTACGGGTGGTGAGACTCTAGACGGAGTGAACAGAGCGCTCTTGTCGTGTGCGCAGCGGTGGAATGGTCTCTTCGATCGGGACCATCCCAGTTGAAACATGCACTTTGTCGAAAGTAGAAAAGGAAAACGAAGCTCCACTGGACAACACACGACGTGGATGGTAAGCACCACTCACGAGAACCGACTGGGCGGTTAGTTGAGGTCCTGGCCCAGTCTCAGCGCCAGCAGTGTGTCGTTGTACTGGTTGAAGGCATCCTGGATGTCGTCTTGAAGCTGCATGGCTAGCGGGATCAGCTCAATGTTCACGTTGCCACCGATCTGGGCCGAGGCTGCCACACGGGGCTGCAACACCTTAACGGCGTGGATCATCTCCTGCAGCTCCGTGTCCTGGCGAACGTCGCCGGCAGCATAGATAATCTTCTGCAGCAACTGGTGCACCAGCTGCTCGACCTCCTGCAGGTCGGCATCGTTCAGCGGCTCCGCGTCAGCAGCATTGGCCAGCGCCTCACGTTCCTCCTCCTCCCAGCGCTTGCGCGCCTCAGCGTATGCCTCGCGCTCGCAAATGTCCTGGGTACGCAGGGTGAGGTTCAGGAAGCGGTCCATGTGGATGTTCAGCAGAGCATCCGGCATCTGCGTCAGCACCTGCGTCATGTAGCGGTTCATCTCCTTCTCACGCTTGATAATGAACTTCTCTTCCTGGTTCTTGCCGATCATCGATGAGAACGGGTGGCGCTTCGGGAAACGCGGGAACCACGGAGCGCGCTTGCCACGGCGGCCCGAAGCAGCAGCCTTCAGTTCTTGGTGCAGTGCATTGAAGTCGTTGTAACGACCACCCACAAGCCATGCCGTCTTCGATTGCTCAAGGATGTCACGGCCCCAGGTCACACGCAGCACATACTCCGTGTACTCATCGCCCCAGTTTTGGTCCTGTTGCTTGCGGTGACCCAGCATGGTGCAAGTAAGAATACCGCCCTTGTATGGGATCGGAGGGCCCGTCGGGAACTCCTGAATCTTCTCAACCGGGTTGATCAGGTTCTCATCATCAGCCGACATCACCGGACCAGCAGGAGCCTCACCGCCCTCGCCGAACAGGTCACGACCAGCTTGTGCAAGCTGCTCCTGACGCAGTGCGTCGCCAGCAACGGCTTCACCCTCGATCTTCGCGTTGTCGCCAGCCACCCAACTCATGTCTGCGTTCTGGAGCGACTCCTGTCCCACCATTGCGCCGGCAACACCCATCGATCCGACAGCACCAATCTGGCCAGCCTGACCAGCCGACGCCTGCAGAGGCTGGACCGAGCCCAATGTAGCAGGTCCGTTGCCAGCAACACCGGGGACACCAAGCGCACCGAGCGCAGGAGCAGTTCCCAGCGTGCCAGCCATAGCAGCCTTCCTCTGGGCCTCATCGTATGCGTTCAGCTTACGTAGAGCAGCAGCCTCAGCATCGTGCGCCATAGACGCATCCTGGGCGGCGGCTGCCGCATCCTGCGCAGCCATGGCAGCAGCAAGGGAAGCGGCCTGGGCACGCTCCACAGCAGCCTGGCGCTTGGCCTCTTCGCGACCGACAGATCGGCGGTAGGCTTGCTGAATAGTGGTAGCCGCAGCGGCACGCTTCAGCTCCAACTGGCGCTGGCGCTCACGCTCCTCCTCTTCCTCCTGCAGGCGACGCTGACGCTCTTCCTCCTCACGCTGCAGACGCAGCTGCTCCTGCTCAGCAGCAAGTCGCCGGGCCTCCTCCACAGCCAGACGTGCCTTGCGAATGTGGTGCAAGCGCTGCACAAAGTGACGCTGGGCCTGGATGGCATAGAACGCCGTGAGCCAGCGTTTCTTGGCCGACTTCTTCTTCTCGGCCTCAGCACGAGCGGCTTCCTCTGCCAATCTCTTGCGCATCTTCTCATCTTCTACCTGGGCACGACGCTTACCTGCCTGTTTGCGGCCAAACTTGCCACGCACAATCGACTGAATCTTCACAGCCGCAGCGTTCTGCTCCGCAAGCTTAGCGGACATGCGCTCACGAGTCTTCTCCAAGAGCTTCTTGAAAGCGTTGGAAGCGAGGACACCACCAATAGCCATCTTCCAGTGCTTCTGGGCCAGAGCTTTGCGGCGCATCTGTTGGCGATGCGCATTTCGAGCACGGATGAACTGTTTGCGAACGGCAAACATGCGCATCACAGCCTGCATCTTAACAATGGCCGCCTTGCGTCTTCTAGTGTCCTCCAACAGCCACAGGAACGCGCGCTGAGCAAGCACCTTAGCCAGAGCATAACGCCAACGACGACGAGCAAGCCACTTACGGAGACGGGCCACAATCCATGGTCCCATCTTCTTCATGTCGACCTTCAGCAACGCGTCCAACAGAGCAATCTTGCCCGTCTTGAAGAACACCTTCGTGCGACCTAGGCGGTAGGCATCAGGCTCCACTCGGAAGGACCACAGCACAGCCTCCGTAAAAGTACGGTCGTTGTACGCATTGAACATCGGTGTGACCGAAGGCGGCAGCACAGGCTTGTAGATACGGCAAATCTCTTCGTACGCAACACGCGTTGGCAGACCGACCTTCAGCAGCTCACACGTCGCCAGCATACCAGAGCAGCGCAGCTGATCCACAACGTAACCATGGTCGAAAACACCAGGCGACATTGTCGAGTTTGGCTTGATACACCGGATGAAGTTGCAACGGGTCGCGTTTAACGTGTCCGTCAGTTCCTGCATCTGGTCACAGAACTTAGCCGATACACTCTGCTTGTGCAGCTGGCTCATGTTAGAAGCACCATTTAAGGTGTCCAGGTCCAGCTTAGACGAGAAGAGCTCCTTAATAAGAGACGACTTGCTGGAAGTCACAAAGTCCTCGAGATCTTTCGGAATCGTATCATTGTTCTTGTCGATGAAGTTGCCAATCGTGTAAGGAACGCGCGTGGCAAAGTGCTTCACGATGAACTCGTACTTCTTGTCCTTCTCGTGAGGGGGTAGGAAGTGCGGGTGGCTCGAGTGCGTCTTGTGCAACGTGGCATTCCACTTCTCGTCTGACGGCTTCGGCATCTTCGCCTCCTGGTCCAGCAGCGGCAGAATACCATTCGGCTTCTGCGAGATCAGGTCAATGCATTCGCGGTTGTCGGGCCAAATAATCTTGCCGACCTCAATGCCTTCAGCAGCGAACAGCTCCTGCTCGGCAATGAACACCTGCTGGTTGAACGTGGCCTGCAGAGCCTCGTTGGCGTAGTTAATCAGCAGCTGTTCGAAGTCGTTCTCCTCAAAGGACTCGAAACCGAAGATATCGAGCACACCAATGAACGGCAGGGAGCTGTCACCGTGGCCAAGCGAGCTGTTGATCTTGTACAGGATCCACTTAAACAGGTGGTTGTACATCGACTTGGCAATAGCATCACGCACGTAGCTTCCCTCCTTCGCCGAACGTTTAATCGTAAAGTTCTCCGTGCGCGTTGAAATCTCACGCGTGGTGATCACGTGGAGCAAGTTGTTGCTGTCCACACCAAGCAGCTCAGCGCACGTTGCCACGTACTTCTGCGCCTCGGGGGTCACCTCACCAGCATCACCTTCTGCAGTCTCGCGGTCTTTCAGCCGAATGTTACCCAAATGCAGAAGACCCGACAGAATCGTCCACACCTGCTTCTGCAGTCCAGCATCAATGTTTACTGACCCAAGTGCACTCGCCACCTCATCGAACAGGATTTCATCGTCCACATTCGGGTCCGACACACACCCACTTTGATTCAAGTACTCAAAGTTGTTCACCGGCTCTAACTTCAGCTCTTTGCTCAGTGTTTGGTCCGCTCCAGACAGCAAAAAGTAGAAAATGTGGAAGTTGCGTTCTCCAGGAATCTGCGCCACGACACGGAACTTCTCCAAGAGGTACGTCTCAATAAATGCTCCCGTCAACGTGTTGTCACCTGGCTTGAATTGCAGCTTCATGAACTTGCCGAAACGCGACGAGTTGTGGTTGCGTAGTGTCTTGGCATTACCGAAAGCTTCCAGAATGGGGTTGGTATCCCAAAGTCTCTTGTCAAGTTCCAACGCCAGATCTTGTTGGGTCTCACTTCCCTTGTTAGCTGTAAGAGCCAAGTGTTCACGTGACGTGAGGTACCGCAGCACAATCTTGGACGTTTCCGTTTTGCCTGCTCCTGATTCTCCTGAAATGACAATCGATTGACATTGAGCAGGAGTGCGTAGTGCCATTTGCTGGAACGCCACTTCTGCAATAGAGTAGGGATGCGGCGGACGGTCTCCCATCTGCGTCTTGATGTAGTCCGTGACCTTGGGCTCCACTGTGCGTACCAGTGGGTTCACCGCAATGAGCACATTGGCCATGAGTGTGTAAGGTCTCAGATTGTCCATCTTAGAGCGCACGTAGAGGTTCTCAAGGATCCCAGCCTCGTGGATGTAATAGAGACTCGTCATGTCGTCCACCACTCGCGGGTTCACCTTGTACAAGTCTCCAATGTCTCGCATATCGACTTTTTCTTGGCCAAACTTGCCATTCACAGTCAGCACCATGCCTTGCTCCGGGTCTTCCGCCGGTTCATAGCGTACGATCTCCACCACGCGCCACACGCGCTCGGGGTCTGGGATCCACACGTGCGCGCCAATCTCCACTGGCGTGTGCTGCAAGGCCGCCACTACCTCCTGCGTATTGCGCCGACGCGCCGAGTTCTGCGCGCGCTTCTTGTTCTCGAGCACGAGGCGCTGCGCGATGCTCAGATTGGCTTCGTCCACGGGCGCCGCGCTGTGTCGCTGGAAGCGGTCGTACGACGGCAGCGCGCTGGACGGCGCCGTCTCCACGCGCGGCTTGGACATGCTCAAGGGGCTCTCACTTGCGTTCTGACTCGCAGCAGCTTCTCCCTCTTCTTCCACCGCGGACGATGCGACGATACGAGGGGAGACTTTGATAATATGGATAAGACACCAACTTTCGGGAATTTACGAAAATGGACAGGCAGGTGGAAGTGCACGATTGGAGGAAATCCAAACGAAAAGACAGGATTGGCTGAAAAGATTCAACCATTTACCACGTTGAAGGCGATCTGCGACGTGTGCACACGACTGCT
>PCFV01000188.1:0-15693 GCA_002812785.1 Phytophthora litchii | reverse complement strand
CTGGATCATAAAGTGGAGATGCATGCCTTCACTCGGCCGTCTTGGTGTGACTGCGCTAGCTGCCATGTTTGGTGTGTAGCTGCTCTTTGAGTCCTACGAGCTGGATGTCCGATCTGGGTTCCTCCTATGCGACGCGGCTGGGCACTGCCACAATCCGAACAGCCAGCTCGGACACAGTGCGAGAATCGACGAGGAAGTTATAAAGTTGCGGTCGTGCGCATGTATTGCGGCCGTGTCGGGCTAATTGATGCAGTGTAATGTTCCCGAGCAATCGCTGCGGTTTGAGATTTCGTGAGGAGGAACGGAATACAGTGCTTGTCATTGCAAACCAGCAATACATTCCATCACTGTCATGCACCAAGCACTAGCTCGGCGGAATCTGATATTAGATGGGACTTCCACACTTTAGACGTGCCACAGACACTGTCACGCCCAACTAGTGGCAGACTTAACCACGGAAGCATACTTGAAGCGTGAAAGCGAACGCATGAAAGCCGCACGTGCTCTAGCTCTTCAAGTGTTGGAAAAGCGTGGAGAGGATGCAGCTACCCCCCGAACGGCAGATCATCTACTAACAGAGAGACCGATTCGACACGTCTCATTAGAGCGGATGACGAGGTTTTAAGCAGTGGGAAGAGAACCATGGATTCGAGACTGGACGTTAGAACAATGCGAGGTAATTGACTTAATCAACTACTACTTCATTCAGCTACGAATCGTAGCTGGTAATGCTCGGCATTAGCTCGTATGTTAACACTCAGCACGAGGCTTCATGGATGCACGTTGAATCTCACTTCAAATTCGCTCATACGAAACTCAAGTTACAGAGTAACCATAATCTCCACTCAGTGCTATAGTGAAGGCAAAGGGATTGCGAATAGAAGAATTCGAGAAAGTGACGACTACAAGAATCCAAAGGCGAAGAGGTTTTACCGGACAAACTGCAGTCGTGCATTCTGTACATTGCACGCGACTTTCGAGCGGTGTCCTAGGAGACCTGTCGAAGTTATGAAGAGTAGAAACGAATAGCGAATTGTGTTCAGCCGTCAAGAATTGTGTCATTTGACTTCAACGAGAGGAAGAAGCGAAGTGGCTCTGACTTATGCGCTGAGACCTTTTGTATTGGCTTGTCTTGCTGCTTCACGAAAGGAGAGGCGAATGATTCATGCCAAGATGCAACAAACATCAAAACTGAAAACCTCACGTAATATTCCTGGAATCCGTACCTTAAGAACTCGAGTAGTTTAGATCTTTGTCGCTTTGCGCTTCGGTTGAGCTTTGGTCATCTTCCTCTTGAGCTGAGCCCTCGGCTGCTTTGGTTGAGCTTTTGTCTTCTTCGGCTTCTGCTCTTCGTCTCGTTTCTTGAGCTTCTCCACTTGTTCCTTCAGTCGCTCGTTCTCTTCGCTCAGTTTCTGGATCTTGAGCTCCAGCTGAGCGACCTGGTAGTTCGTCGGCTCTGGCGTCGGCTCGTTGTCTTCGCGCAGCGTCTTCTTCCTGGGCGGCTCGGCCGTCTCCATGGCCTCCAGCTTCTCAGCTGCGTTTCTCTTTCTGCCTGCAGACGCCTCGACACTGGCGCTTGCAGAGCGGCTCTTGCGCTGTCTCCCGACCATGGAGGACTAGAGGCTTGTGTTGTGGACGGAGAATTCACGAGTGGCCAAGCAATCGGAATTGCGGAAATGTAGCCATTTGCAGGTTGAAGTTGCCTTGTAGTGATGCATTATGACGTTATACCAGGGTTTGCATGTATTATTTTGTTGTTGTAGACCGTAAAAAGTTTGTCCGTTTCAAGCATTAATATGCTTTGAGTGCAGCTCTCATCACCGATGCCGTCATCGATGAAGATAAATGTGCAAGAAATTTATCGGACGCCAGCAACAAGAGAGGCCCACTGCTTGACAGCACAGCAGAAGCTACTGGTAGTGTGGTTAGTCATGGGTGTGCCCTGCAAATACGAAGTTATTCGCAATTCGTCTTCCAAGATGTCGGGTATCCTCGTCGTGCCACAAGATCAACAATGAGAGACTGCGAATCTGACAGAAGTGTGTCCCGTGGAAGCACTCCTGCTAGCCGGAGTCTGGTGGAACTTCGAGCCAACACACTACTATGTTGTTGAAAATGGCACTGTTTGCCATGCCGTTGTGCCGCAGTACAACACACATGGCAACTATTTCATTGGAAGCCCCAAAGTGGCTCCATATCGTACGTCACCATCCAGTTGCAACAACGACAGCTTCCCGTTTGAATTATACTTTTATCATGCTAGCATCGGGTTTTACTCGTTCTACGAAGCGGAGACGGGCACTTATTGTACCAAAGACAGAGTCGCGTATATTGTAGTTAATCTCGGATCATACGACATTAACGGGTGGCTATTAGCGAAAGACACTGGTAGCACGGAATCCAGAGTATCTTACTGGTATGGTGTTGTTGGTGCAGTTTGGTTGGTGTATCGCGCTCTAATGATCCGTCGAAGTTACATATTATGTAAACGGTATGGTCGAAGATGTGACGAATTAGGAGAAAAACTTGGCGGGCAAGAGGCTGTGGTGTTCGTGCAGGAAAGTTTGAGATTGTCTGCTCACGGAGCGTCAAACTATCAGCGTGCGGCCCTCCTTTATTTAGTCGTGGAAGGCATCATGACGGACTTGTTCCTCATTATCGCTAACGATGGCTGGACAACGAGAGTACAATACGGCTCACTGGGATATAATTTGTCCGGTTTGATATTGTTGCTGTTTGAGATGGTGGAAAGCATGAAGTGGTTGAGCGAGAAGTGGCGACTTCGAATCAAACGGGTTTTCTATGAGACGGCTCTTGTTGGTGAACTGGTTACTGCTCTTGGGTTGCAGGCTTTCCTATCCGGATTAAATCAATCGGGCTTGAAGCGGTCGAAGCCAACGGCTCTTGCAGTGTCCTACTACGTGTGGAGTTTGGTTTGTCACGGTATGGTGGTAGTGGTTATCATAGGCATTATCTCGTTTACACGAGTGTTGTGGGCACTGGGATTCGTGTGGTTCCGTTATCGATCCTTCTCCATCTTGTCTGAACCATGCTGTGTGGACACGACTCTCGGAGTTCGCAGCAGGATCATGGTGCTAGGTGGTTACCGATTAGAAGGTGGCAAATTATACTATGAATCGCGTACATTGAAAGCGTTTGGTATGCTGAAAATGGAGGAGAATGGCGTCGAGTATTTGGCTCTACACAAGTTGTACTGGTTTACTGTCCCGCGAGACAACTTGGTCGGGATTGGAATCATTTCGGATCAACGGGTAGAACCTTGCAATGAACGACCATGCACAGGGATTATTAGTTTCCTTAATCAAAACCTAGGAGGTGTTTCTTCTGGTCAAGCAGAATGCTTTCAAGGTACATCAGGCATGCGTACAATAAGAGTTTTGGCTGGAACTGAGGAATTGAATGACATTCCGTAGTATCCTATTTGCCTCAAAGCTGTCACTTGCACTACAGAATTTGTAGTGCTTTAGATGTCTCCAAGGTAGCGCTAGTCCTGAGAGGTGGTGAGGTAGTTTTGTCGACTCGTAACGACAAGTGCTTGCATTTAGATTTTCAGATGAACCAAGCCACGAAATGGTCACTCCACGCTCCCAACAGTTCAGCGGATGCTGCTACTGGTGTGGCTCTTGATGGGAGTTCTACCGCTGCTTTTGCAAATACGAAGCTACTTGCAATTCATCAAGTCACACCAAATACCGGAGAATCTTGTTATCTCGCCATTCCTACCGAAAGAGACTATACATTTGACCAAGGATTGTCCAGCAAAAGCGTTCGTGTTTGGCGGGGTCTGGTGGTCATTCGAAGTCACTCACTACTATACGCTCAACAATGTCACCGTTTGCCATGTTGTGGTACCACAATACAACTTACACGGAAACTACGTGATCAATTACTCCACAACGACTCCGTCTCAATCCAGCTGCGCCAACGATAGTTTTCTCCTCCAAGTATACTCGTATCACGGCAGTATCAGGTACTATTCGTACTACGAAATGGGAATTGGTTCGTATTGCTCTAACGACAACGTCGCGTACATTGTCATGCAAATTCTTGGGACTTTCGACATGAACGGAGCGCACTTAGCTGACGATAGAGGAAGCTCAAAAGCCCGAAGATCGTACTGGTATGGCATGGTCGGATTAATCTGGCTGGTGTATCGCCTTCTTGTTATTCGTCGGAGCTTTGTTTGTTGCAGACTTTATGGTCAAAAGTGCGCTGAAATGGAGGAAAACCTTCATCTGTGTGAGGTGATGGTGTTCGTGCAGGAAAGCATGCATTTATCTGCCCACGGAGCGGCGAATTATCAACGTATAGTACTGCTCTACTTGATCATGGAAGGTATTATGACGGATTTATTTCTTGTCATCGCGAACGATGGCTGGCCGACTCGAGTTCAATACATTTCTTTGGGCTACAACCTGTCAGGATTATTGCTGCTCCTGTTCGAGATGGTTGAGAGCACAAAGTTGCTAAAGGAAAAATGGCGACTACGATTCAAAAGGATGCTTTTCAGCTACGAGGTAACTTTCATTGGCGAGTTGGTCACTGCTTTTACGCTGCAAACTTGTTTACAAGGGTTAAATAAGTCCGACTTGAAGTGATCGAAGCCAGTAGCCCTCGCTGTGTCCTACTACTTCTGGAGCTTGATTTGCCACGGCTTTGTGGTGCTCGTAGTCGCCGCAATTATCTTGTCAGTACGCATTCCTTGGTCAATGATGTATGTGTGGTATAGACATCGCTCTTTGGCAATTTTGTCCAGAGCATGCTGTGTTGACACAACCTTGGGAGCCCGTAGCAGGATAGTTATGTTAAGTGGCTACCATTTGGAAGATGACAAACTGTACTACAACTTGTCAGCGTTAAAAGCGTTTGGAATGATGAAAATGAAGGAGGATAACACCGAGTATTTGGTGATGCACAAATTACATTGGTTCACCGTTTCAAGAAGTAGTTTGACTGTGATTGGAGAGATCACTGGTGATCGAGTAGAACCTAACAACGATCGGTGTAGCATTGGCGTCGTTAGTTTTCTCGATCACAAGTTAGGAGGTGCTTCAAGTCAACTCGATATGTGCCGTCACAAACCAAGCAGAGTTGTATCTTGGTCAGGTGAAGACGATAGGTTTCCCTCTCCTCCTCCATCTCTGCTCCCCTCACCATTAACAATTTAAAGGCTCGTGCAAACTCCTTGTTGACATCGAAAGATGGCTGCTACACGCTGCTACTCTAGTCCTCGTAGGGGTCAAGTTTTCAGGGATCTACAGTCAACAATTTCGATCAGCGGGAGATTAGATATAGAGAGGAAATACAATTCTGTAAAGACGTACTGGTTCGCTGCAGTGATCAGACCTCAATTGCATGGCATAACGCGCAACGATGCCACGTACTTGTGGCTCTATTTGGTGTGCGGCACCTTATTCTGCGACACGGCCAGCTCTATTTTTGTCCTTGACTTGATTAAAGTATGGTCTGCATTTTTTTACCTTTTGAGAGCAATCGAGGTTGTTGTCCCGTTTCGGCAAGATTCCTCACACAAACGTCGATGAAAGGGACAAGACAAGACGAACGCGTAAGCGAGTCAAGTCAAAGATCTCATTCTCAAATTCGCCTCCAAGTCGTCAAGTCTCGTCGCCATGGCCAAGCTCAGCATCAAGAACGTGGACGTTAAGGGCAAGCGCGTGCTCATCCGCGTGGACTTCAACGTGCCATTCGCCCAGGACGGATCCATCTCCAACACGCAGCGCATCGACGCCGCGCTGCCCACCGTGCAGTACGTGCTGGACCAGGGCGCCAAGGCCGTCGTGCTCATGTCGCACTTGGGCCGTCCCGAGGGCCAGCCCAAGGCCAAGGACTCGCTGGCCCCTGTGGCTGTGGCCGTGGAGCAGAAGCTCGGCCGCAAGGTCACGTTCCTCAAGGACTGCGTGGGCCCCGAGGTCGAGGCGGCCTGTGCCGACCCCGCTGAGGGCAGCGTCATCTTGCTGGAGAACCTGCGCTTCCACGTAGAAGAGGAGGGCAAGGGCAAGGACGCCGAGGGAAACAAGTCCAAGGCTTCGCCCGAGGCTGTGGCCGCCTTCCGTGCGTCGCTCAGCAAGCTCGGCGACATTTACGTGAACGACGCATTCGGCACGGCTCACCGTGCCCACAGCTCCATGGTGGGTGTGGATCTCCCGATCAAGGCTGCTGGCTTCTTGCTGGACAAGGAGCTGGTGTACTTTGCCAAGGCTCTGGACGCCCCGCAGCGCCCGTTCGTGTCCATCTTGGGTGGTGCGAAGGTTGCCGACAAGATCCAGCTCATTATGAACATGCTTGACAAGGTTGACGAGATGGTCATTGGTGGCGGCATGGCCTACACTTTCAAGAAGGTGATCAACAACATGGAGATTGCCAACTCGCTGTATGACGAGGAGGGTGCCAAGATTGTGCCGCAGATTGTCGAGAAGGCAAAGGCCAAGGGTGTGACTCTACACCTGCCTAATGACTTCGTTATTGCTGACAAGTTCGCCCCGGATGCTGACAAGAAGGAGGCCACTCAGGAAGAGGGCATCCCCGCTGGCTGGATGGGTCTGGACGTCGGCCCGAAGTCACAAGAGGCATTCAGCGCCGCTGTTACCAAGGCCAAGACCGTCGTGTGGAACGGCCCAATGGGTGTATTCGAGTTCGACGCCTTTGCCAACGGTACGAAGGCTGTCATGGACGCTGTGGTCAAGGCCACCGAGTCGGGCGCCACCACTATCATTGGCGGTGGTGACACGGCCACGTGCTGCGTCAAGTTTAACACGGAGGACAAGGTCAGCCACGTGAGCACGGGCGGCGGTGCCAGCCTTGAGCTCTTGGAGGGCAAGGTCCTGCCTGGCGTGGACGCTCTGTCCTCTGCGTGAATCGCACAGCCATCCGATCCTTCTGTCAGGAGGAGCGGGCTGTAGTTGTTGTTTCTCGTTCCATCTAATCCCAGCAAATACACATAGCATTCCAATCACCAAACAGCACCTTGCAAGCCTTGAGGTTCAAGCGCGTGTGCAGCACAGCAGATTAACGAGCCAAACAAAGTCTTTGGATCCGTGCACAGAGCTGGCGCAGCGTTAAGCGGAGGCCAGGCAGCACAACGAAGCCATGGGCATGACGGAGGATCATCGATGAAGACCAAGCAGCAGTGCGCCATGTCTTTGAATCGCGTGACGACATCAACCTTGCAAAGTTTAAAGGAATATATGCAGTGGAAGGTTACGCTACGTACACAATGCAATGACAGACTTGATGCACCTTCCTACTCGGCAACAGACGCGTCCACCAATGACGCGTTTCAAACCGAAGCCTCCACAGAGGCGGCAAAAACCGTAACTTCGACGGGGATCTACACCTCCGTAGTTGAGTATGAGCCCGTGTAGCTGATCTGGTCAAAGCCCGTCATGGCTGCATAGTTGGTGTACTGCTGCTGGGACTCGTTGTACTCGCGCTCGGCCTTGTGGCTGTTCCACTCCTCCATCTCGCGCTTGTAGCGCGCGCGATCGGCCTTCTCCTTCTCGACGAACGGGGCCTTCTGCTCGTCTGTGGCCTTGGCCCACGCCTCTCCCAGTTGCTTCGAGATCTCCGTGTTCTTCATATCTTGGTGCTCAGCTTTGATGCGTGGACGCATTACTTGGCTGTAGAACAGGAAGGCAGACGACGCGCGCTTCGGTGCGTCCGGGTGCTTCTTGGCGCGCTTGTTGGGGACGCGCAGGGGTCCGTCGTAGGCCGCCATCTCCTCCTCGTAGCGCTGCTTGTCGGCCTCAGCCGCCACCTTCCACGGCTGCTTGTCCTCGTCGCTCATCTTGCCCCAAGCGTCGGCGATGGCGCGCATGACGTCCGTCACCTTGGAGTTCTCGGGCATCGTGGCCTTGATCTCCTCACGCTTCTCCATCGAGAAGAGGATGTACGGAGACTTGCCGCGCTTAGGCGCGCCCGGCGCCTTCTTCTGCAAGCGCTTGCGCTTCTTGCCGCCAGTGACCTCCGTCTTGATGGCCGCCCAAGCGGCTCCAGCTCCATGCTCGTTGGCGGCAAGTGGTTCCATCTTAGGCGCGAAAAAGCCTTGACTTCGCTTGAGTATGAGGTATAGTCAGCTCCAGCGAAATGCGAGAATGAGGGCTTTTGTATGCTATATCAAACTCGAGAGAATCTGGGAGGGATGACCCGGCACATTGCAAAGGCCCGAAAAACTGTTTCCTGTGGGAGGGGCGACGTTGTTGATCCTGTCGATTTTGGGGACTGTGATTGGTCTTTATTTGTGGAGCTCTTATCCAACTGAATGCTCGGAGAAGCCCCTCCCCTAGAGTTTAAACCAAGATGACCTGCAAAGATTTGTGCAAATACAGTCACTGTGCCGGATTAGTGACGTATGTGCACATTATAAATCAGAACAGAGAGGCCTGGGAAAAGGCGCGAAAATTCCACTAATAGGAGCTCGGTTCAGATTGAGTACTCTGGAAAATGGGCAAAATCAAGAAGAAGTACAAGTGCTAGTGTTCAGCTGAACAGACGTCATTAACAAGGTGAGTAGATGCACGTGCTTGCCAGTGCAGGCACTCGCCTTCTGCGCCTGTCCGAATATAGCCTAATGTGTAATACAAGTTGTCCCTTTTCGATAGATCGGGGACAAGCACTTCAACTTTACCAAATTTTGAACGCAAAAAATGGATCAATGATCTCAAATAATATTTAGCAGTGTAAGGATCTATTTATAGAGGTACTTGGTGTTTTTCTTGTGTAACACTGCCAAAGTCGAGACCGCAGCCATGGCGAAGCACCACCCAGACTTGGTCATGTGCCGCAAGCAGCCGGGCGTGGCGATCGGCCGCTTGTGCGAGAAGGACGACGGCAAGTGTGTGATCTGCGATTCGTATGTGCGTCCGTGCACGCTGGTGCGCATCTGTGACGAGTGCAACTACGGCTCGTACCAAGGTCGCTGCGTCATCTGCGGCGGACCAGGCATCTCGGACGCCTACTACTGTCGCGAGTGCACGCAACTGGAGAAGGACCGAGATGGCTGCCCCAAGATCGTCAACCTAGGCAGCTCCAAGACAGATCTGTTCTACGAGCGGAAGAAGTACGGCTTCAAGAAACGCTGAGTGCACCGCTCTCCATGGATTGCGGCGTCTGTGGTGGAGCGGTGAATCAATACAACAGGAAGATGCCGAAAAATACTTAACTTGTTATTGCTGTGAGCTGTTTTGATACTTCTTGCTTTGTTTTCGTGCCACTTCAGCACATGAGCTGGTAGACCGCCACCGCCACGACGATGACAGCAAGTCTCAGCAGCACGTCACGCTGCGCTTGAACTCGATCGTACTGAAGTTGCAGATTGTTGAAGAGCACATGCAGGTTGGTGTATTGAATGTTGAATGTGTCTGAGAGCTCGCGACTGTGCTGAGCGGTCTCGAAAACCTGCTTCACGACTTGACACGAAACATGCTGGTCCTTGTCCGCAGTCACGTCTGCGATAAACCGCAAACAGCTCACCAAGCGCCGATCCGTCTCCAACTTCTCCGCCTCAACGTCTCGCTCCAGCTGTTGAGATCGGGCCTTACCGATCTCATATCCGACGGCATCGTGGAATTTGATGAGGGTACGAAGCTTGTCTCGCACGCCGTCGAAGCTGTCATCTCGCTGGTCGATGGTTTCTGGAGTCATCATCTCGACTTGTGACTTGAAGAGCAAATTGAAGAATGCAGACAATGAGCGCGGGAAACCGAACGACCATCACTCTTACTTCAACTTGCGGAAAGGGAAACCAAACGACCATCATTCTTCTCTACTTCAACTTGCTACCATGACCGTGGTCGAACACGCCAGCGACTACGTAGCATCACATACATGGAACTCTTTCCGTTGTGAAGTCGGACGTTGCTCAGTAGTCGTTCCTTCAGCAAAATCTCCTCCTTGATGGCTGTGATAGTGATAGAGTGCAACAACTCGGTGCATTTGTCAGCTAGCTCCAAAGAAAACTCGGCTGGTTGATCAGCTTGAACCGCAGTGATGTACGCTCGGAGTTGATCGCACACTGACAGTCGCAGCTTATCACTCGAGCGCTTGAGCTTCGCCACTTCGATCGACATCTCGAGGGCTTCTTTGTCCTTGAGTGACCTCCGTCGATCGGCTTCATACATCTCTGTACGCTTTGCTCGAAGCTGGCTGGAGATGGACATGTAGGTAGAGAGGTCATCACGGAGCTTTGCTGAGTCGCAGCTAGGAATTGTTATCTACAAGCCATGACAAACTCTAATCAGCACAACTTGTTGTGAGTTGCTACGTAGAGTGCTAGCGAAGTACCTGTGGAGATGACACCGCATCTTTTATCTTTTTCCCCATTGATGGTCTATTCGTCACTCCTCTTGGTCTAAGTGTTGCAGAGGTAACTTGAGAATGGTCGAATGTCTGCAAGGTACCAAGCATCTGGCATCATTTCCAGTCCTATTGTGAGAGACTGAATATTCGAGGTGACAACTTGATTTCGAATAGATGGCGGCACAATGTCTGCTTCTACTCTCAGCCGATGCATTGCTACCTGAATGTAGCACACTTGGTCTGTTGACTTGTGTTCGTGCTTTGAATATTAAAGCTACATTGGGTTTGGTTCGAGATTCGTTCTTAGTGTATTTGCCTCAACTCTGTCTGATAGAGCCCAATGGACAGGTTGGGTAGGTACAGGTGCCTGCTTATTCAACAGTTAGTACCTTGAGCATGTTAGTCGAGCCCGACCGAGCCTCCACCATGCCGTGTAGAGCGACGACGTTGTCACCGGGCTTCACCCAGCCGAACTGCTTGCCCAGATCCGTGGCGCGGAATAGGATCGAGTCCGTGCCGATCATGGAGCCCATGCAGCGTGCAGTGACGCCCTTATTAAACCCTTCAGCCTGACGGGCAGTTCCCCCTAGAGCTGTCAACACCAGAACTGGCATCGACGGACGGAACTTGGACACCAGACGCGCCGTGTTACCCGATTCCGTCAAAACCACAATCATCTTGGCGTTGATGTCAATGGCTGTCTTCACAGCCGACGACGTGATGGCCTCCTGTGTGTTCATTTGACCGTACGTGTCGAGAACAGAGTTGTGCAGCGCCTGGTATAGCTCGTTGTAGTGGATGGCACCCTCAGCCTGCACGCAGATCTTAGACATCATCGATACCGCCTCCGTAGGGTAGTCACCGTTAGCAGTTTCTCCCGAGAGCATTACAGCGTCCGTACCATCAAGGACAGCATTGGCCACATCCGTGCACTCGGCACGAGTCGGACGGGGAGCCTTGATCATCGACTCCAGCATCTGCGTGGCAGTTACCACAGGTTTGCCAGCGATGTTGGCCTTGCGGATCATCATCTTCTGGGCCAGGAACACCTTCTCAGGTGGGATCTCCATACCCAGATCACCACGAGCAACCATGATGCCGTCCGTCTTGGCCAGAATCTCGTCAAAGTTCTCGAGTCCTTCTTGGCTCTCAATCTTGGCAATAATCTTGA
Organism: Phytophthora litchii; assembly: GCA_002812785.1. Lineage (NCBI taxonomy): Eukaryota > Oomycota > Peronosporomycetes > Peronosporales > Peronosporaceae > Phytophthora > Phytophthora litchii. The sequence continues at coordinate 4,187 of PCFV01000188.1, read as the reverse complement.
TCGCGCGGCCACGGGGACCCAGTACCTCGCGGATATTGTCAATATCTTGGCCCGTTCGCACGAACGACGCGGCAATGTAGTCCACACCGTGCACCAGACCAAAGTTGACAAGATCATCTTCATCCTTCTCCGTCAGTGTTGGCAACATGACCTTGCATCCAGGCAAGTTCATATTCTTACGTTCACCTAGAGTCGCCGTGTTATTGGCACGAGTAACGACACCGTCCTCCTTGATCTCCGTGACCGTGAGCACGAGCGATCCGTCAGCCACGAGGATAGATCCTCCGACCTTCACAGACTGCGGGAGCTCTGGATACGAGCAGGCAATCTTGGTCTCATCGCCAAGGAACTCGTAGTCCGTCGTGAGCTCCACTGTCGAGCCCTTCTTGATGGTGATCTTGTCCTTATTGGCCAGAAACCCCGTGCGGATCTCCGGTCCCTTCGTATCCAGCATCACAGCGATGTTCTTGTGTGGGCGATTGGCCAGTGCCGCACGCAGGCGGTTGAGCGTCTCAGCGTGGCTGGCGTGGTCGCCATGTGAGAAGCCACGTTCATGCCGGCATCGATCAGCTCCTCGGACCAGCAGGCAGGGCCTAGTGTGCAGAAGATGCGCGTCTTGCGCTCCACACCCTCGACGCTGCGCATGATGCTCTCAAGCTCGACGCCCTGTTGACTCAGTCCTAGTGCTCCCGACATGGCTACATTTTCACACAGATGAATCTTCGTTAGTTATGACACACCTCTGTTTCCCCTCGTGACGCACTGTAGGAACGTCCAGGTCCAATCGGTCGAGACACCACGCCACCGCCCATGTCCAAGACGAAAATGGATCTGGCGCAGTGTCAGGAACAGAGCCATTTTTACCTGGTGTTTCGTTGCGGTGGTTTCTGCTCTTCTTATCGCTAAAGGCACAATGAGCTGTTGGCTCAGTGGCTTCACAAGATCCCGCTCATTGGCTAAAAATAACAAACTCACAACCTTAGTGGCGCATAAGCTTCAACGGTCGATTTGCTGTCAATTTCGATGTGGGATCTCGAAGAGATCGCATGTGATCACTCCTGGCATTAGCATGTCTGCATTTAGACGTCATCACATGCTGCATTTAGCAACCTTGGTCGTTCCTATCTCAGACGTCATGAGCTCATGCAATGGGTGAGATTCACCAAATAGATGGAGTTCATTCGTGTGCATTTGACGCGTAGTGATGTCTGGTAAAGCTGTGATCATCGGGAATCCGCTCACCGTGGCATCCGTGGTCATGGACTCCGAATCGACCGGAGCATCCAATACTGCTCCGCGTTCCGTTTGGGCCTCCTTGCAGCGCTTGCATAAAATAATCCAATAGATCCATACTGAGCAGCATCCTTCACCCCCAACGCAGCGAGAATTGTAACCAGAGCGCAGGTTACTTGTGTCGTGACTCGAACCGCTTCTTCGGTGTCCCCGATGCAAACAAACTCCATGAGGTCTGCTCCCGCCACTTCACTAGTGTGCTTTCTCACCCTGGGTACCTTTGGCCCTGTTGATCAGCTGGCCTTCGATCGCCTCTGGTCATGACTACCGTAGGGTAGTCATGGAGCGACCGTAGCTGCAGGAGCCACCAAGCTGCCGGAGCTGCTACGACCACGCCCAAGCTGCCCTGCTGCTGCTCGGGGTATCCTGGTTCATCGGAGACGTCCTCTTGGACCCACAACGCATCGTATCGCTTGAGCACCCTCTTGTACCAACAAGTTGTAGGTCTCCAGAGCGCTACCTTCCCGTCGACGCAAGCAAGCAGGCTAGCCACATAAGCATTCGACCGTGCAGATCCGTTGCCGCGCCAGCTGGTCTCGAGTATTTTTTGACAAGATTTAATCTGCGCGTCGCGGGTTAATCTCAAGAGTGCTTGCTCTTCTCCTCTGGTGAAATTCAGCAGAGAAACGTTGATGCGTCTTCAGAAACACACAGAAGCGCAGAGTGTACGCTGCTTGGAGTCCAAGTTGGACTGAATCTGCGTCGAGAGCCAACACCGGCCCGCAGCAATCACCGCGAGGAGCAATCAAAGCCGAGGTCTCGTGTCGCAGAAAGCTCTTCCCCATCCATGCACAAACTCTTTCGGCGCCGTCGGTGCCTATCCCGATTGCTTGCTGGTCCCGCACTGCCGGTTGCCAAATACTAAGTACACTTTAGGAAGCGCCTCATAGTATGCATCCAATGGTGTGGGGAACCCCCATGCTTATCAGTCTCCTTTCGTCACTTGAAGCGCTGCGCATACAGTTAAATGGCGCGTAAGCTTGAGATTCGTTGCAAAGTCGGGGTTTTGGTGCTTGGAGTTCGTCCCCAAGCACCAGAGTTTTGCATAGTTACGCGGATTGCCCGGTTTCTGACGCCTGAAATCTACAACTCGATGGTTAAACCAGCTGCCCAGATGGACGTCACCGCTCTCTTTGTTCGCCCCCGTCCAGCGGATTTCGGCGGATGCATCGAGCTTTGCACGGGTCATTCTTCATTTACCCAAGAACCACTCAAGCAACTTCCACATCACTTCTAGACCATCATGTCTGCCGCTCTGTCCCTGAATCTGCAGAACGCCGACTGCATCAAGGCCAACGTCGAGGGTGTGCAGCGCAAGACCAAGATCTTCTGCACACTAGGCCCTGCCTGCGCCTCATGGTTCGTCCACTCGTCACGCACACGCAGCTCCCGCGCCAGCGCGATGTCGAGCCACGTCGGCTTGTGTTTGAAGAGCCCCCTCACGATGCCGAGCACATGTCGCCACAACCCCGACGCGAGCGTGCAGTCAAAGAACAGGTGCTGCTCGGACTCAATCGCGTTACAGTCGTCGCGCACGCACTTGCGGATGCCGGGGTTCGCGTGTTCCAGGAACCAGAAGCGCGACCGGACCGGCAGCAGTCGGAACGCCAGCGAGACCAAGATCGCGTGCTCGTACCCTCAGTTGCCGGAGTCCGTGAAGGTTGGCGGTTCGGTGCTGGTGGCCGATGGCTCACTGGTGCTGACGGTCACGGAGATCAAGGACGACGGTATCGTTTGTCGTGCCAACAACACAGCCGTCCTGGGTGAGCGCAAGAACATGAACCTGCCTGGCTGCAAGGTGTTGCTTCCGACGCTGACGGAGAAGGACGAAGACGACCTCATTAACTTTGGTCTGGTGCACGGCATCGACTACATCGCCGCTTCGTTCGTGCGCACAGGTCAGGACGTCGACAATATCCGTAAGGTGCTTGGCCCCCGTGGTCGCGGTATCAAGATCATCTCGAAGATCGAGTCGTACGAAGGTCTGGAGAACTTCGACGAGATCCTGGCCAAGACGGACGGCATCATGGTTGCTCGTGGTGATCTGGGTATGGAGATCCCGCCTGAGACGGTGTTCCTGGCCCAGAAGATAATGATCCGCAAGGCCAATCTGGCCGGCAAGCCGGTTGTCACGGCAACTCAGATGCTGGAGTCGATGATCAAGGCTCCCCGTCCGACTCGTGCCGAGTGCACGGATGTGGCCAATGCCGTGCTTGATGGCACGGACGCCGTGATGCTTTCGGGTGAAAGTGCCAACGGTGACTACCCTACGCAGGCTGTGGAAGTGATGGCCGCGACGTGCCTTCAGGCTGAGACTGCCATCCACTACAACGATGTGTACCAGTCGCTGCGTAACGCCGTGCTGGAGGTGAACGGCCCGATGCAGACAGCTGAGGCTGTTGCTTCGTCGGCTGTAAAGACGGCCATCGACATCAACGCGAAGATGCTGGTGGTGCTGACGGAGACAGGCAATACTGCTCGTCTCGTTGCCAAGTTCCGTCCCGAGATGCCAGTGCTGGTGTTGACTGCTCTGGAACAGACTGCTCGTCAGACGGAGGGCTTCGTGAAGGGCGTTGTGTCTCGCTGTGTGGGCTCAATGATCGGCACGGACTCGATTCTGTACCGCGCTACGGAGGCCGGCAAGGAGCTGTGCTGGCTGAAGACCGGTGACGCTGTTGTGGCTGTGCACGGCATTCAGGAGGCCAAGTCGGGTTCGACGAACTTGCTGAAGGTCCTGTTCGTGGAGTAAGCGTGTAAATAGAGTAGTAATGGAATCTCACTAGAACAAGTGCTCGTGATCAAACATCAGTAGCGTCCATCGACGTTTCGTATCTAGATAACTCCCTCGCCAATGCGTCGATATCGACGTGGAGTGACGGGGGATGCACCGTGCA
>PCFV01000187.1:29002-47960 GCA_002812785.1 Phytophthora litchii | reverse complement strand
GTGCTCTACCGTGCTGATCAATCAATTGAAAACATTCGCGTATAAGATCACGTGGTACGTCTCGTATTCCTACACACAACGAACTCTCACGCTACGAGAGCAAGTTCAAGAGAGACACCCAGCACGATGGACCAAATCGTGAAACAATTCCAAAGACCGGCGAAGCACCGCAAGCGAGCTACAGACGGAGTGCCATATTCAACGGAACTAGTTCGTCGCAAACGGGATGAACTGCTGAAACTCCGGTTGGAAGCACACAAACTGACTACTCAATTGGCAGAGCTACAAACAAAACGTCAAGTGGATATCAACAACGACGCAGATGTGTATAAGTCCACAGAAACGTCTGCTGTAGCAACTCAGTGGCGCAGCCGAGCAGCCATCGAAGGTGAGAAACGACAACGCGCAGAGAAGACCAATCGAGATTTAATAGTATTGCTAGCAAAACACACGAAACTTCGTGCTCCAATTCTCAAAATCCTGAAGAAGACAGACACATATTCAAGGTACAGGACACATTTGCACATGTTGCTGCTCGCTATCTCACACTGCATCTGATTTTACTCTAGGATATGGAATTTGTGCTACAACTCGAGCCTAAAGTGGACAGACCGTTAGTTGAACTCAACTTCAGCGACGTGGTGCTGGACGAGATGTCAAATGGCTTGGATTGGCTCCGACTTGACACCGACAAGATGTTACCAGTCGTTGACAACAGCACGAAGGTCTCGTTCAGTTGGCAATGTTTTCCTCACAAACGATGTATCGAATCCAGTTCGATCACACCAGTGGATCGTACAGTTCACGAGATCGGAAATATGTTGTGGGGCCATGCTGTCGATACCAAAAAGGACACGGACAAGTCCTTTCACTTTGTACGGACGACATGTTTTGAATGTTTTGCGATTTCTCGGAAATACTTACCAGTCTGTGGTTTCTTGGATGTAGGTACGGCGAAAGATGCCAAGTCCACTCGATATGAACGTTGTGGCTTCAATGATAGAAGGTTTACTGTGCATCAACGCCGTATGCACCTTCCGCAAATATGATGAAGGCGATCGGATCATCTTGATCGGGACAGTAAAGTGGTTTCTCCCAACTGGCGAGCTGCTGCTCCAAGACTACAATTGGACTGTCATTTATCCGTCACTTGAGAATCCGTCACTTCTACAAACTCGAGATGCCAGGCATATTGCCAAACAAGATTGCTCAAGTTCAGCAACTTGTTTTTCACGCAGTTGGTGACAAGATGCGCGGCTTGCACCAATGGATGCAGGATTTCCTTCTAAGAAATCTCGTTCGGATATGAAGTGTACAAATTTGTTGTACTTATTTATTTACTTTATGTACTGCAATCGACATGGACAAGCACAAACATCTCAGTATCTACATGATGAATTCTCAAAAATGGCCAAAATGATACAGATTCCAAGGTAATTGTGGAGTAATAGCTGTGTCGTGGGTTCAATATATGTTTTTGGTGGCTAGTGCACATCAGACTTTAGTGGAGTAGCTCCTGGATTAAAGTGCAGCAGTAAGACTCCACCACATGCATATCACAAGAGTGCACTTGGCATAGTTGTATCGATTAATGTTAGCTATTTTATGATTCAAAGTAGCTGCAAGTGCTACAAAATGACAAATTCAGCGGTGCTAGTTGTTTCGAAATCGAATCGAATATGTTCCTATTGGTACACATGATTCAATCCAGATCCGATAGCATGTAGCTGAACTACATTGCGCTGTTTGTAATACTGATTACCATCCGTCTGGCCATCGTAGAGGACGCCAACCAAAGAGTGATAAACTGAAGGAAGATAATGTCAGACTCTTCAGAAAGAAATTGATGGTGACACCAGTGAAGACGAAGAAAAAGGTTTCCCTAGTCAGGAGAAGTTGGTGGACAACTTTAAAAGAAAATCAGTCACTCCTACTCAGGGGCCCTGAGGGTATTCAGAAACTCGTGGAAGTGTTGGGTAAAGTAAGGAGGGGTGCTACTTCTCGCTATAAGAAGCTTGTTAGCTGCATATGCTTTCAAATTAAGCTAAACTTCGTGAAGCATATCTCGCCTATTCTCCATGGTATCTGTTGGGTATGTCATAATATGTGTAACACTCGCTCCAGCAGACATTTGATCATTTTACTCTAGTAAACGTTTGGAGTTCAATGTATATGTGTTTGATTCATAAGCGTAATCAGGACTCGACCTCAAGAATTCAGTATGGAGCCTCGTGATTACTCAAAAACTAATTTACCATGAAAGTTCCCAAGGCAGCCAACGGATCCTCAACTACTGAGCGAAATCAAACGAAGCGTGTTGGACCTTATTCGACACAACTACATCGCCGCAAGATGACCGAGATGCGAAGTCTTCGTCAAGAGGCACAAATGCTAAGCGATAAGCTATCAACGCTGCTAACCGAACGTGAAAAGTTCATGCAGAACGCAACGTCGCTACCGCGCAGTTTTCAAGAAGGTATTGTGACACCAAGCTTATGGAGGAGGTGGGCAACCATAGAATGTGAAAGACGAAAACTCGCAGAATACGACAACCGGGAGATGAAGAAAGCTATGCTACAGCTACAGAATACCATCTCCTTACTGAAGAGAATGCTTGATAAAAACAACGCCTACGATGTACGTAGACCCAAGCCAAACTCTGCACAAATTTGAAGCTAAAACGCGTTATTACTGGTGCAGGGGATTGATTTTGTGTTTCGCCTTCAGCCTTTATCAGATCGGCCCCGTTTCCAGTTCAACTGCAGCGACGCTGTAGTAACGGAGCTAGCAAATAGTCTGGAATGCATCCGCCTAGATACAGACACGGTTTTCCCTGCAGTTGATATCAATCTGACAGTAAGCTTTCGATTTCAGCGCACAAGTCAAGAAGTCGATGGAGTGCGTATGGAAACTAGATCGGTCACCCCTATGACTTGTCATGTCCAAGAAGCTGGGGATAAGATCTGGCACTACATCACGAAGGTCAACGAGAACACCAACCAACCTTTCGGATATGTAAGTCAATCATCATTTCTGAATTGTGTGGAGTAATAACTAATGTGTTTGAGATGGTAGGTCATCAAGAAAAATCCGACTTCGTGTGATGTCAACAGCGTGGTTACGCTTCACGAAGGAGTAATAAACATCAATGCAGTCAACACGTTCGTCGATATGACGAATGGAATCGAATTGTTCTAGTGGGAAGAACGAGGTGGTTCCTCCCCTCGGAAGGACTTTTCTTGGAAGACCAAAGCTGGACAGTGATCTCGCCGTCAATGAGTGCTCCATTAGAATCGTCTGTGAGCAGAAATTGCTATAGACTTGAGGTGAAAAGCTTGAACTCGTCAGTCCTGCCATCTCGTGCAATTTCAAGTCCAGAATGTGGTTTTTAATACCATCAGTGAGAAAATGCGAATCGTGAACCAGGCGATGCAAGACACGCTACTCAATCAGGTCGACTCTAAACTATGATAGCAGCGAACATGTATATTGGTTTACATGTGAAAAACGGGAAGAGATTGATTGTTTAGGTTTGTGAACTCTTTAGCAATGAAAAACCTTTCTCGCAGAATCCAACTTGTCACTCAACTAGTTTGTAGCTTGAGGACATCTCACTTAATCTAAAGTCCCATTCCACTGTTTTAGTGAGAAATCGTACGTGTTCATGGTACGAATCGCTTTATCAATGGACTATAGCCGATACAGTAGCAACTGCCACCGCTGATAGTGCCTATGGAACCTGAAATGTGAGGTAAAGCTTCGGAACTCAATGGGGCTGACCCTGAACTATCTGAAGAACTTGAGAGCCACGTAGATGTCGATGAGTCAAAGTCCAAGGCCAGACCGAAGCTACTCTGTTCACTTGTCGAGTCTGAATTGGAATCTGTCAAAATGTCTGAGCCTTGTGGATGAGCTGGATGATGTAGATTGCGAAGCAGACGAGTTGGTACTTGAAGAGCTTGAGGAAGACACCACGCAGCAGAACTGGAAGGGCAATCAGTATTCTGCGTGTATAGTTTGTATTCAAAAAGAAAATACGCAATGACATACCATGATACGTTAACAACATGCAGATTGCTCTGACATCGCATGTATACAGAATGTATAGAGTTGCTTCGTTTCGCAAAGCTAAATATCTAAATGAACGACCATATCTACGATAGTTTTGCACTGCTTGTAGCTTGACAAGAAAATGAACGAGATTGCCATTAGAAGTAACTTCTCGATAGAGGATATGCATCTTTGTGATCCGACCTGCATGATGATGATTGGAATTCATGCTTTGACGCGACAAAACGAATCGTCATATGCATACAATGCAGGAGCAGCCCGATCTGACAGTCCCATTCAAAACTCTCATTTGCAAATAAGCATCCAAGGACTCAAGGTCTTTAGTTTTTCTGCAAAGTATGAATATGCGTCTGAACCTCGTCGTAATAGTGATGATATCCACTTTGGCTCTGAGTTGCAGTTTTGCAAACGCCGAAATTCCCGCTCAAACCGAGACGAGCATCGTGGATGGCATAGTTCGCTACCTGAAAGGCGTCCATAATTATGTTCAAGAAAACAGGAAGCTGATCGACATTGAGGGCGAAGAGAGAAGTTGGCAAGACATCGTCGAGAAATTGAAGGGGACTAATATTCTTAAGAACGAGGAAGAGTGAGCGAAGAGAGAAGTTGGCAAGGCATCGTCGAGAAATTGAAGGGGGCTAATATTCTTAAGAACGAGGAAGAGTTCCGAGATGCGAATGCTGCGAAGTGGGAAAGCGTCGCTGAAAGGATGGAGACAGGGGGCAAACTCAAAACTGGGAATGCCGAGGCTAAGGCCAAATGGCAAAATGCGCTCACCAAGTTGAAGGCAGAAGGAAAGCTAACCGAGTCCAAAGAGGAGAAAGTTATCAAGGTCACTGAGGAGGCAGCAAAAGCTATTGAAAAGAACCCCAAGAAGTGGCCATACATCAAGAAAGCTCTGGAGATTGCATTTGGTGCAGCACTTGCTGCTGTCATCCTTCTTGGTATTGAAGGTATGACAGGTACTACGTAGCTGATGGCAACGTTTCGACTTGAGAATACCTCAAAAGACAAAATCGTCAAGCTGGTACTTGATCATTTACAAAAAGTTCTGCAATAAATGTTCAGGCTTTTGCCGTTTGAATACTTACATACGTACACATATCGCGCCATGTTATAGTCTTGCAAAGATGATGAACTCTCCAATTTATGTTGGTCCCACAAGATCAGTTGATGCCAATAACTGGGGTGCTGCCTCGTCGTACTCAGTGAAACCCGAAAAGAATAGAGGTTCTTCACCTCGAGATCATGGATGTGGATATTTTATCTACGTGACACTGTTACGTGCATGGCCTTCGTAAATCTGCCGAAAATGATGCCTATTGAGTGGCTGAATTGGTACCCGGAAACCTATTATTTTGCTACAAATGCATCGGCTTGGGTGAAAGACTGGGAGAACATCGTATGTTCGCTATATTCCTTATGTGAATCTCAGTACCACGCAAAAAGTCAACATATTTTGAAGGATGCCAGCAGCCTAAAGAGTTTTGTCATACAACCTGGATAATATAAGTTTGCTTGATAGCTTTCTCACTCAATTTCCAATACTCGAAAGTGAAAAGGTAATATTCATAACTACTATTATACTTGTGTGATAGCTTGAGCTAGATAGAAGCCTGTGAATCGAGCACAAACCATTCGTTCACACTTGCCGAAGTCGACGCGTTGAGCTTGGTTTGAAGAGTCCATTCCACCACTTCATGAACTTTTGTTTCAGACCATTGTTGTAGTACTTCGACACAGTTACGGTTCCGTCTGCATTTTTTGTTGACAAAACAGTAGTTGAAGTAGTTTCTGCTCCAACGCGTCCTGCTTCTATGGATGACACTGTAGAGCTCACTCGTTCTTCATCCGTTGAGGAAATACCGGTCGGCTTTTGAGAATCAAAGCGCTTATTAGGATTGTCGTTGTGGAATGACATCAATTTGCGAGAATTCTCGGTGACATCGGTTGTCGTTGAGAGTTTCTTGATGATAATGCCGTCGCAGGTTGAAAACAATGCGATCATGAACACCAGGACGACTTCGATCAGACGCATTTCTTTTGGGAAGTAGCTTCAGTTGCTGTTGATGTTGGTGATTGTAAATTGAAAAGTGAGGATGTCGAAGCAGAACTGCGATGTGGGCGAGTTGGGGTCGGGTTGAACCACACACATTAAATTGCATGAGATTTGACCACGAGTTGAAGTCGAGCTACAGTTTTGAACGTTATGAGCATGGATGTACAGCCACAAGCAAATCATCTCCGGAATTCTGAAGTAACAAGAGCATGCGAGACATCAGCTATTTACTTACATCCGGACAAAGTGGTTGTTATTCAAGCAGGTGTCTGCACACAAATTGCGCGATAGTTCATTGTTCAAAGCATTCGATCACATGCAAGTCCATTGTGAGCTTTGCAAGCAACGTAGCGGAATCGAGATAGAAGCACTGGGTAAAAAGTGACATGAGAAAACATTTATCTCATTCTTGGAATTCAGTTTACGAACTACATTACGAAATGCTGTACCACATTGTGTGAATTATAGTGTATTACGCTAGATAAAAGCTCTGTTGCTTGACAAGTTTCTTCCTACATTCATTAATTCAAGTCTGTCGAAGTCGACGATTGGAGGTTGGATGAAGTAGTCGATCCCACCACCTCTCGATCTTCTGTAGCAGCCCATTGTTGTAGTATTTCGATACTGTTATTGTTCCATCCCCGTTGTCAGTAGTTGTAGTAGCAGTCGTGGTCTCTCCAGTTCCTGCTCGACCCCCTTCTCCTGATACAATAGCCCCGGAACTAACCCGCTCTTCAGTCGAGGGGAAGTCTTTCGTACGTGAGTGTGAATTAGTGTCTTTGAAAGACACCAATTTGCGAATGCTCTCGGCTATGGAGTACCCTTTGATCTCATGTTGGCTCGTAGCCACACTGTTGCTGGCAGTAACCAGGATAGTCATCACCACCAGTATGAATTCGACCAGGCGCATCTTGTTCAGAGGCTGTTAGCTGATGGATGTACGTTGTAGAATGAGAGGTAGTTCCGTTGCTGTCAGTGTGGATGGTGATGATCAGGTTGCTGCTTGGAAACTCCGTGCATGGGATTTGACTACCAAGTAGGTAGACAGACACAGATACGGTAAAAGTCCACAACTCCTTGTCGACATTAGTATGGACAAGTTGAAGGTACCAACGAGGAACTTTCGGCTAAAACTCCATTTCCCGTTATGCTGATAATGATCGTATCCATATACCATAGTAAGTTAACAAAACTTACACAATATAATACATGAACTGCCTCTCTAGTTAAGTGATCTCGTGCCTATCATTTTGTGTATCGCACACAACGCCATTGAGCCATACGATTGAGGGTAGGAAAAATGTCGTCGAACTCGACCGATGAAGTGCTTAAGAATCCTCCTTGCTACCGTTCCGGCTTAATGTGGGGTATCGGTGTGGCTGCTGTCATTGGCACGCATCGTTTCCGTACTACAAAGATCATCCGCACGTCTTGTGACTGGGCTGTCATGGCTTTCGGAGGTGTCGGGGGTGGTACCTGGTATGTCAAAGTCTCCATTACCAAAAGGGTTAACCTTTTAACTACGAAATACCCTTACTCACTGGTTTTGGTGTGCTTCAGGTTGTTCTGTACTACTGCATACCGTGCCAAGGCCCGTCAAACTCGTGAGTTCATGGAAGTTATGAACAATCCAGAACGCAAGGCGGAGGCCGAACAATTCCTACGTTCCCGAGTGCAGCCACGTGATGAAGAGCAGTAGACTGCTCGTCAGTAGAAAAAATGTTTAGACAGACGTCTGCATGTGACTTGTTAATATTTCGTGTCAGCCGTCGGTTAAATATCGTGTTGGCCGTCTACCCCCTTTGCGGTACTCATCTGTTCCTCTGTTTTCACTGATTTCGTTGTAGTTGGGAGGGTTATTGGGTTATTGGCCACGAGACGCATGCTTCAAGCGTCTCAGTTGGTGCTGCTAAGTCGCCGCTGCCTCGTTCGTCGCTGCCGAGTGAGACGGTTGAGACGGTTGAGATGGCGAGTCAGCATGCTTGTACAACCTCTGTTGTTGGTGTTCGGAAAGAGTTGACTTTAGTCTTGATATCGTCGTCCTCGCTTGGAGGATGGTGGGCGAGAACAGCGTTTGATCTACTGAATCACGCAGTTTTCCTTGTTGCGTCGACCAGCCAGCGTCTTCTCTCGGTCCATTACCATCTTCTGTGTAAGCGTAGCTGCGCAAGATGAAAAAATGTCGTTAGAACAAGAGGGGTGAACATCAATGACAGCTGCGAATTCACTTACGATTGACGCTGATCATGAAAGCATCGCGTGCAATAGTTTCGAGCGCGCCATTCGTGTTCTCCGACGTCTTTGCACTTGTTTCTGCAGGCGCAACAAAAGTCATTCGATTAGATCACATCACGTCGCCACATAATACTAGCGACATATCTCGACGTACCAATAAATCGACAGCCGTACTGACTTGCAGCTGCTTGGCCTTCCTCCATCGTTACTACACGGTTGGGCAGATCGATCTTGTTTCCTACGAGTAGCATGGCAGGCATCTGCGTCGGGGCCGAGTACTGACGAATATTGTTCATCCAGTAGCCAACATCTACACCACACCATCACAATCAGTATATATCATCACAGACTAGTATATCCAGTCATGTCACGTACTGTCGAAGCTGCGTCTATCGCTGACGTCGTAGACTAGGACAATGCCGTTCGCTCCCTTGTAATATGCTGCAAATTGCCACGACAAATTCCAAACGTTAGAGATCTAATGGGGTAGTTACCAGGTAACTATGATGCCAAACGTACTGGCAGTGATGCGATGGAAACGCTCCTGGCCTGCGGTATCCCAAATTTGAAGAGTGATCGCTTCATCCGCAACGTTAATATGTCGGAGCTTGAAATCCACACTGTAGTACATTCACAACAAAGATGAGCTAAAATCTACCAAGAATCAATTAAATAGTAGCAGCTACATACCCAGCAGTTGCCAGCATCGACTCGGAGAACTCGTCACCAGAGAATACGCGCATCAAACTCGTTTTACCGACGCCTATAGTCCGTTAAAACATCGTTTCCATGTCAGTCTCCCACGTTCAAGTTTCAACCCACCACATCAAATAACGTACCGCTATCTCCAAGCAACAGCAGCTTGAGTTTATGCTTTTTCTTGGGTGCTACAGGCACGTTTTCCGTGGCAATCTCCGTCGTGAGTTTCTCTGCTCCCGTCGTGGGTTTCTGTCCATTTCTCGCCGTCTCCATCTTCATTCCCTCCTCTGAATTCCCCAGTAATCTCGACGTACTTTTAAACATTTTGTTTCGAAACAGCGACGCTCGTACACTCAGTGATCTCCTCGCCGAGAGTTTCTCAGCTTTTAGCTTGTGATCTTCTTCTTCCTCCATCTTCTTCTCCTCCAATTGTTCTTCAGTCAACTGTTCTCCATATCCCGACGGAGGCATGGGACTATTGTCCACAGAAAGCTGCAATCCTTCCGACAAAGCGTCCAAGGCCGCAGCGGACAATGCACCTGTAGGTTGCACCACTTCTACCTTCTTCACGCCTACAATTTTGCTCTTATCCTGCAACTTGGACACGTCCACAGGGGCAGAACCTGCCAAGTAAATCTTGGACAAGGACGCCGCGCGCTTGGCTGCGTCGTCCTCGGAATCGGTCGTAATAGCCACGTTTCGAGGCGGTTCTAGCGCCGAGAACGAGCAGCTTCGTCGTCTCGAGCGCTCTCCATTGTCTTCCGTCTCTCCCACCTCCCGAGAGCTAAAGCAGCGCGCTCTAGAGCGCTTCGCAGCGTCTTCAGACGCCTGCATATCGTCTGCCAGCGCGGTATCGCGTCTCCTGCGGTCGCTTGGAGCCTCGTCGTCTGCGAGGATCGAGCGACTGCGCGTGCGGCCTCGGCCCTGTACTGCGAGCTCCATCTCGCGCTCCCAAGCGCGCTGGGCCTCGTCTTCCGACTGCATCGGGGCAGTGGCTGTGCTCATGACTAATAAGGGGGTACTGCCTTCACGCTATCGCGCTAAAGGGTAGAATGGCAAATGTCTCGGTTTCTCTATTGCCTTGTGGCTTCTTCGAGGGGGGCGACAGGTGGCCGATCAGGTCCAAAAAAAGTGAGACAGAGTGGAAGGGACTTGTATGGCAAAAGACAAGAGTTAATATGGGACGGAGACCACTTTGCTCCAATCAGAGACAAAAACCTAGCATACAGCATGACAAGGTGGTAGGTAAGCAACGTGTGTAATGCTCCGCCGTTGGTAACTGAAAGGCAAAGTTGCATGTCCAACGATGAGAGCACTGGCAAGCAACGAATTTGCCATGGTCTCAATGCGAAAGTGTTGCCGGATTTCGATTAGAAGTTCGCATTGAGAGCGCAAGATGTCGGGTCGATGGAAAGTGACGAACCCTTTTTGCAGCTGGATGGCAAAACTGCAAAGGCAGCTTGGGACGTAAACACTCTGGCACATCGGCAGCGAGAGATTGAGTCTGAACCCACTCGAGCTGCGTCCACATCCGTGAACGTCTTCAGTTTCGAGATCTTTCGCGCTGTCAAAAATCCACATCTCCTCTTCTCCTCTCTGCAGTCGTCACGACGCTGCAAGACTCGAATGTTGGCTACTCAACAGCAGGATCTTGTTGGCGTCGACACTTTGAGTGACCACAGTGGACAACAACGTCGTGAACGCCTCAACACGGCGTACAACATGGACAGTAACGGCGTTTCGTACAATAAGATTGTCTCCAAGGTGGGACCATTACAGCCTGTGAACGAACAGCTTGTGTCAGTCTTTGTGTCAGTCTGCTTGGTGCAATTGTGCAATTGCATAGTGTACTCTACCATACTCTCTCGTATTACACAGAGGGTGTTTCATCCTCCTTGACAAGCGAAGACGAGGACGTATTTTTAGTGTTTCTTAGCCAACCTCTAGTGTTGGGCCAATTTGCTAGTAAGTTGTGGAAAGCCTAGTTGTGTATCGGAATCGACGGCTGCAGCCACACAAGTAGTGCCCACGATCCAGCTTGGGATTGGAGGCCAATTTCGTCGCATATATGCCTGCGAAAGCGACTTTAGTGACGGCGCCATCACCGTTCAAAGGTGAAACTTTTCCTCAGTATGTGTTGCATCGATCTACCCGAGGCTCCAGACGCCAATCCATCACTGCCGATACAGCTACCGATGTCCAAGATCCTATAGCAACACCTACAGCCTCACAGACACCAGCATTCACATTGTTGACAGCATCCATACAAGACCAGCAAGTGCCTCGAAGAGCTCGGATACCTAACACCGAGTCCCGGCGACCTTTGCAATCTCCAAGTCTACGACCATCGCTGTCCGAACAACTCAAGACCATTTCTCAAGGAGCACAGGCCATCACAGCACAAATCGCTACCACATACAACCTCCCACGCACACATGCACCTGCCCTCACATCATCCAGTAGTCATACCCAAGCTGATATACTTACCCATGACAAGAACGCCTTCCAGGCTACAACCATCGGACTCTCAGTCGGCAAACTTGAGTGTCGTTTTCCATGTCCTGCTACTTTTGCGTCAGACCGCTGCACATACCTGTTCCAGCATCCTTTCGAAGCCAAGGAAGTGCTCATGATCATGTACTACAGGGACATGTTGTACGCATCCGTCAACATGGCAGACCACAGCTTCCGTTTCCGCCTATCGAGTGTCCTGGAGCAGTTCGGTGACGACTACAATCCTGCTAACGCACAGCACTGGATCCGAATTGTCTTGGCCACTACAAGCGAAGCGAACAAAGTCAAACTCTTTCTCGCAAGTGTCGGTGTCATCGGCTCACGGCGTCCATCGCGAATTGAAGTGTCCTGTAATTCACACAAATAAACGTGCTGCAGCACCAAACATCCCCAAACAACCAGATTCCCATGATACCTCGCAACCAATAAAGCAACGAACGTTGCATTCATAACGAGTGTTCTGGTGTGATAGTTTCCATGCCCCTGCAAGTCCTCTTCAGAGCCTACCTGTCCGTGCACATATCCGCGAAGATCTTGCATGCCTGGACCGCACCGCCTTGAGCGAGGTCCATTTCAATTCGACCCAATACAGATTATCTTCGTCAACAAGCAGATACAACAAACAGCACCCCAATTCGTCCACCCAATATGTACCAAACGTCTTCTCAGTTACTTGCTTCTCCTCCTTTGGTCATCGCTGGTTTACTTGAAATACGTCCACGCCTTGTATTCCAGTCGATCAATACAAAAGACGGAGCCTTACGCCGTACCTGGTGGTCCTTGCGCCTTTTGAGCAGCAATTGAACGAAACATAGCATCACAAGGACCAAACCACCACATAGGAACAAGACAGGGAACAGATCATCATCAACAACACATCAACAATAAGAGCATCGCCACTGTCTCCGCCGTCTCACGCTCGCTATCAACCACAACTCTCAGCCACCATTTCATAGGCACGATAGATCCGCCCAGTGGCATAGCCAACTGGAAGAGCAATCCAATGATCGAGCAAAAAGAGGCATCGAGATCGACAGAGGCACTCCTCATGCAAGCAAACATAGAATAATGCACTCAACAAACCTGAGAAGTTGCGCTTGTAGAAGCCGAAGACGAAGCAGCACCGCTATCAGCAGTGATCGAAGGCGTAGTTGCACCGCTTGTAGTAGAAGCAGCTGGGGCATCACTAGCAGTCCCAGGTGCAGCGGCGGAAGCGTCACCAGCAGTTGTAGCAGTACCATCGGCAGCACCAGCCACACCAGCCTGTTGCTGGTATTGCTGGTAAGCCTCAGCACTAGCTTGTGCAGCTGCGCCAGTGACACCCCATGCCGCATTAGCCGCATCAACACCGTAGTATGCTGCGTACTCGTAGTACCCATTCCAGTAAGCGTTCGGGTCGTTCGGGTCCGCAGTGGTCGTTGTAGCCGCTGCTTGGTCCCCAGTCGCAGTTGTTGCTCCTGTAGCTGCAGTAGCTGAGGCATCCTGTTGATAATACTGACCTTGCTGACCCTGCTGCTGGTAGTACGAAGCATACTGATCCTGTTGACCTTGCGCTCCGTAACTTCCATACTGTTGCTGCTGACCATAGCTTCCAGATTGGGCCCCGTAGCTATCAGAGCTGCCATAGTTGCTGTCGCCTCCGTAACGGCCGCCACCACTACCGTATCCATGCGTACCAGCACCTTGCAAGATCACCATGTCGACCTCCTCCTTTGCACCTGCAAGGTTCTGCGGTGGGCCCTGAATTGAAATAGTTCGCACTGGTGGGTTCGAACCTGGGTCTGCCACCTGAGGGATCTGGATGCGCACAGCGTGACGGTCCTGGATACCCTTAATCGTTTCTCCACGCTTGCCAATGATGACACCCACACGGTCGTTAGGCACCTGCATGTAAATGGTTTGGCCCGAGGCCATGCCGTAGCCATGATGCTGACCAGGTTCCTCGCTGACCATAGATTGGATCTCGAACTTAGCAGCTTCCTTTGCCTCCATCGTACCACGAATAGTGATCAAACGCATCTCGGGGTTGTTTGGGTCGGGTGTCTGCGGGATGGTGACACTAGTACCAGTCCGCTGCTGAATGGCCTTAATCGTGCAGCCACCACGCCCAATGATAAGTCCCACACGCTCATTTGGCACCAACAACTCCACTGAATCGGTACCATCCGGGTTGATACCGCCGTAGCGCGCCATACGATCATGGTCATCACGCTCACGGAATCCACCAGCTCCCTGGTTTTGCTGTCTCTCGTCAATGAGGTTCTGGATAAGTCTCTGAGCAAGGTCCAAAGATTCCTGGTTACCCGTGATGTTCACAAATCGGTCGGGGGTGTGAGGAGCTCCTTCCTCTTCACGCACAATTTGAATGTGTGCGCCGCTCTTCATCTGCAGGTCACGAATGGTCTCACCACCGCGACCAATGATATATCCAACAAGGTCACGCGGCACCTTCATGTCAATCGACACCGATTGGCCATCATTGCCTGGTCCATAGTGAGCAGGTTGTCCACTGCTCGAATGCTCACCATCCTTGCCGTAGTTCTCGTTCAACGTGCCGTTAAGTTCTGCTACCTTGCGTAGCTGTTCCTGCTTCAACTTCATCGCCTGTTGCGGGTTGAACAGAATGTCTTCCACCGCACTTTGAGCCTTAGCCACAGCCTCATCAGTGTCTGCAGTGATGAGCACGTGGAGCTCCTCATTCTCGTCCGGATCGCCCGTGGGGTCCTTGGACGAGCCTTTGCCTCGAATCAAAATGCGAGCACCCGACTCATCCTCCATCCGCTTCTGGTTGGAGCCTCGGGGTCCAATCAAGAGTCCCATAAAGTTGATATCCGGGTACTTGTCCACAGGGATGTACACTTTTTTGCGCTTCTTGTCGCCCATACCAGGCGCAGGTCGCACTCCGCCATCAACTGCAGAGAAAGATACAAAATGACATTAGTCGTCACAAATCAGAAACTTCAACTTCTTGGACCAAAACGCCCATCAACTGCAGAGAAAGATACAAAATAACATTAGTCGTCACAAATCAGAAACTTTAACTTCTTGGACCAAAACGTACCATCACCCTATCACAAAAATAGACCACACACAAAAAATAGTCCTCGTCAGCTAAAACGTCGCTAAAACCACGCTTAAAATGACGTACCTCCCAGCGGCTCTTGCGTTTGCCAAGAGAGTCGCCACCAGGAATTGCCGATGCCGCCAGACGTGCCGCGATCTCCCGTGCACGGGCCACCGGGTCTGCCATTGTTTAGTCTAGAGATAAGAGTGAGGGGGGTCGAGTCTAGCAGGGTCTACTTGGCCTTGCCTTCCCAGTTGTGGCCAGTTTGACTGGGCGGCGATTAACCGCCAATCAGCGGTCTGAATTTAAAACTCGATATGATTCGCTAAAACCTTCAAGGATTTCCTCCAATCAGATGCTTCTGTAGCTGCATTTGACATCGCCATACATTTTCTAGCGCGCCAAGTGGCACAACGTCCCTGTCTTCATGTCTTCGCGCGTGCCGCTGCTGGTAAAGAGCAAAGGCCGCAAACCGTCTCGAGTGTCAATTGTGCCGCGCGCTAAGCCGTCGAATGGTGCGTCTCGCGTCAAAATGCACGTAGAATTGAGGAAGATAGCTCATTTTTAGTGTTTTCTACACTTTGTAGCGCCAAGAACGAAGCGTCCAGCGACTTCAGAGAGTGACAAGCCCAAGAACAATGATGCAGAGACGATAAAGTCCAATGAGGTAGAAATTTCGAGGCGAAAAGCTGCTCTGCAAGCCGAGAAAGGCTGGTTTAAAGTTCTGAAAGAATAATATTGTGTTGTACTGTTAATTGCAGACTCCAAAGACCACAGAGAAGCCTACAGCTACGTCGGACAAGATATTGACCTCAAGTTCTCAAAATTCTGGCAAATCTATGCATCCAGCGGTCAAAATTACAGTCTCCAAGCCTTCAAGTGGCGCTAAACCTTCAACGATTGCTAAACCTACAGCTGTAGCCAAACCTACTACGGTGACTAAGCCTACTGCTATTATTACAAGCTCTACTAGCAGTGTTGGTGATTCGACGTTGCCTGCTGCGCAGCCACGGCGAGCTGGAGGCATTGCCATTGGTGGATCCCTCTCGGCTACGTCGCCAAGTTCTGTTTTGAAGAGTCCAGGGACACGACCCGTGCCGACCGTTCGTTCACCTATTGTGTTGCCGATGCAGCGACGTCCTGAGAGACTGGCAAAGATTACGTCAGCGGGACCGGTGTATCGAGCGAGTCCCGTGATGCGTCCACGAGCTGGAAGTATTGGAAGCTCATCGACGGTTCGATCTCGTGGTGGGAGCATTGGTAGCTCACCAGCTGTACGTCCACGTGGAGGAAGTATTGGTAGCATTCCTGCAGTGGGTCCTCAGAGCTCGATGAAGCAGAGGCTGCTTCGAAAACTCGATATTAAGCCGCATCAGTCGCCTCGACGCTCGGCGATGCACCAACAGCAACTTCGCAACCAGAATGAACCGACATCTCCCTTGATGCTAGGTGGTAAGCCTGCTCCGGAGATTAGCAAGGATGTTCCTGAAGTGCAGCTTGACACACAGCAGTCACGGCATGCAACGACTACGAAGACCACTCGAGTTAAAACCATCCCGACGAAGAAGAAGCGACCTGTGCCGGCTAAGCGCCGGAAAACCAGTGAGACGACGTCAGTGCAGACCAGTACCAGTACTAGTACACCTCAGCGCCGATCGTTGCGAAGAAAAGCTAAGCGTCCGTCCTTCCGCGAGACCGATGACAGCGGTAGCTCAGGTAGTGAACCGGATGATGACCGTGATGAGGACGTGGACCCGAATGATCTTGATCTGCCAGAAGAAGAGATGAACGTAAGTCATTCCGTATATGCTTGTTTTGTAGAGCGGTGCACTAATCTTTTCTCATTGCTGTGATCTTAGGTTTATGTGCCTGCACGTGAGAGGGCTACTATGTGGGCAAAATCTCTTCTTCGCAAGGACGAGAAGGGTGAAAAGAGTGGTAATAAAAAAGATGATGAGACCTCGCAAGCACTGGTTGTACGGGAAAAGAAGACTCCGACCCGCAGGAAGCGTAGCAATTCGAATGCATCCTCGGTTTCGTCTGTTGTCACTGGAATCGGTGGTGGCATCATTTCTCGCAGCAAGATGGAGGAACTCCTGAAGAAGGAGCCGTCTCAGATGACAATGGGTGAGTTAGCGCTCACTGTGCCCAAGGGAAGACGAATGAAGCGCCACGAACGCGAGGAAGCTGCCTCAGACACGCCAGTGCTTGCGGGTCCAGCTGGTGAAGGCTCATCAAACCTGTTGAACGTTAACGCGCTCAACCGCGTCCGCTCACTGTCGGTGTCTTCAGAGTCCGCTGCTTTCGCAGGTTCCCTGGTCACGCCGCAGGTTCAGATTATTGATGGGCAGATGGTTGTGATGGAAAATACAATTAAACTGGGTGACGAGCTGCAGCGGACGGCCGATGCTCTTGGCGAAGGCAGTATTGGTGGTGAGAGTTCGGGTCTGCCGCCTCGGCATTCGGGTTCAAGGTATAATTCGTCACATCCAAACGGTCCGGGCAAACGCTGGGGTAAGGAGGAAACGAAGCAATTCTACTACTGCCTGAGCCAAGTCGGTCCTAACTTTTCAATGATGGCGACGCTGTTTCCGACGCGAAAACGGAAGGAGCTGAAGAGCAAGTTCAAATATGAAGAGAAGAATCACGCGAAGCTGATTGAAATCGCGCTACGCGCGTCAACAGCTCCTCTCGATACCGAGATGGTGGACGTTATTTCACAGATGGTTGACAAGGAGGCTGAGCGCAAACTGGCAGCTCAGAAGAAGAAACGAAAGCCCAGGTCACAGTTGGATCTACTACGCGATGGACGTGATGACGATACAGCTTCGGTGGCGAGCTCGATGGTTTCTTCGCCAATGTCGATGACGGAGGTACACACAGAAGAGTTCGTGGAGACGCTGGATGACGCGGACTTGTTCCCGCCTAGCAGACGCGGCTCGTTCGACTTCAGCGGATGATGACATCTTAACCTCGACACATTAGTGCGTAGTGCTGCGATATAGGAAAAAACAAACAAGTTGAGTGTATCAGTGATAACCTCGAGCGTCCGTAGTTGATTTTGAGGTAGTTAGGAAGTAGAACAAGTAGCATGAGGTTTCAGATGCACAGGTAGTTCATTGACTACACACTTAGATAGCGACGGTGCGTTTACAGCATGGCAGCGACGGCCACAGCAACCAGACTAACACCAGCCGCGAGAACGGCGCGAGGAGCGTCACTGCTGCCACTGGCACTCTCGGCACTGCTCTGGCTAGTAGCCGCGTCGGTAGAGCTGGAACTGTCGTCGGTGGTGCTTCCAGCATCGACCGACGTCGAGGCGTCCGTGGAGGAGACCGTGGTCGTGTAGCTGTCGTCGCTTCCGATACCCGAGGACTCCGTGGACGAGGTGGTGCTTCCAGTGGTGAGACCAGTGTGGCCAGGCGAGTGGTCATCCGTCGTGGCAGTCGAGTCCGTCGTGGTGCTGCCAACGGTGCTGTCGGCGACGCTGTCAGTGACCATAGTGGCACCATTGTCATTGCCCGAGACGACGCTGTCTCCGAGGGTCTGCGCCTCAATGCTCGACGAGGCAAGAGCCAACACGACGGCGACGGCGATCAACTGGAACTTCATTCTTTCGTGATACTTGAGCTGCAGATGGCAATTCCGGGAATGACCCTCGATCAATCGAGCGGGCAGGTGGTTCGTGTAGAGGATCTGGCATCGAGACAAAGATGGGAACCTGCTACATGAGACCGTAGAAAGCCAGTAGATAGTCAGACCAAACTTCAGTTGTGCTGCTTCAACTTGTAGTGCTTCGAGAGCCACGTGAAGAGGACGATGGCTTCAGTCTCCTGTACGTTGAGCCTTACCACTGCAACATCCGTCGGTTTTGACGTGGCTGTATGTTGCGAGTAAAGGTTGAGAGCTGAGAACGGGAACTATAGTGCGATGGAACTGGCGAGCGACAGATAGCGTCAATGATCCTGCTGTGAACGAACAAGAACTTGGCAACCAGCCACAAGCAGCTCGCTCTGCTTTTCCACATGCACTGCGCCTAGCGATGGGACGTGCTCAAGTATCTTAGTGCAGATCCCAGCTTGTCTCCCCTCTATGGCGTTACTAGCTCCTGGAGCAACGAACTGTCGATCGAACAGCAAACAACAAGAAGTATCCTTATCTTCATCGAGTAGGACGCTTACAGTTCATGTAGTCAACCAAGAGCGCCATCTCCTGACCTTCCTTCTTCTCATAAGGACGTAGCAGGTCATTCAGAGTACTTAAAACGTATCGTCTACGATGCTAGCTGCTAGCGTCGTGTCTGCTCAACGTACGTC
>PCFV01000187.1:0-24792 GCA_002812785.1 Phytophthora litchii | reverse complement strand
CTGCTGACAATTGCTTCTGAGAATTTCCGCGTTGTAGGCAATTGTACACAATCAGTGGCAATGACAATGATAAATCACTGGTCTTCGCTTTTCCCAACGTTTTAGTGGCTCTACCATCGTTTTAGCTCTATAACTGCATGTACCTAGATTGTGTGTGACACGCCATTTTGTGTCGCACACAAAAGAAGCCAGCCAGCTGCCTATCTCTGCCGTCATCTCGAGCTTTTGGCAACACAAAGCCCAGGAAAAGCGAGACTCGCCTTCTCTCGAACTCGAGAGCCCTTTGCCGAAGCTAGGACACACAGAGACGCCAGTATGCCCCGCGACGAGGAGAATTACCGTAACATGGACCAACAGCAGTTCGACCGTCGCCGTGAGGAAGATCAGACGCGGCAGGATGCACTGCTTGACCAGATCCACGGCGGCGTCGTGGGTCTCAAGAACCAGGCACACGCCATTAACGGCGAAGTCGTGGAGCAAAACATCATGATCGACGATATTGGCAACGTACGACTGATGACTGCTGGCAAATTTGAAGAATTTGTTGGTAGAGGCAAAGGAAACTGATAATTTTGTTGCACTTGTGTTGCCTTTTGATTTTGCAGCGAATGGATAATGCCACCCAAGACATTTCAAGGGAAGAGCAAGCGGCTCGGGAGGTCAACGCCCGAAAGAAGAAAGCATGCAAGTTATACGGTGTGATCGCGGTGTTGGTGGTGATTCTCATCATCGTGTTCATAATTCCGTCGCCCAACTAAGTGCAGATGCAGTTGTGTGTTGCCAGTCGAATTGAAGCGACAATCGGAACAGGAGTTGTCGTCTCCATACAGACGTTTTTGTTTCTTCAATTCCACACTTTCCACTTTCCTGTTTCGGTCTCGGGTTGCACGTCGACTACACCTGCAAAAGTTGCTGCTATACGGGATTGTACACTTTAATACAGCGACTCGAGTTGCAAAACTTCAGAAAATACTTTCTTTTTAACGTTAAACGCGGTCGTACAGCTAGACCGCACGAACACCGAGTCCATAGTCTACAATGCTACGGCTACAACCACCGCCATTGCAAAGCCCATTGCCATACTACTGAATGTCGTCATGGAGGCGCCAGCAGTCAGCACGGCGCTTTCGGACGAGTCATCCTCGTCATCATCAGGTGGCAAGCCTCCCGTTCCTGTTGACGGACCAGCAGGCGAAACCGTGCCCACCACGTCGCCGACCGAGTCGCCACTACCCGTAGAATTGGTAGATGTAGAGGTTCCACTTGAGCAACCTGCCTTCAGTTCACTGCTTGTGGGGGTCTTGGTGGCGTCTGACGGGTCACTCACGCCGTCAGTAACGAGGCTACCAGTGTTGCTTGACGTCCACGTGCAGCAGGGGTCTCCCAGCTCCTGTCCATTGGTGAATCCATCTCCGTCCGTGTCTTCCTGGCACAATGCAGCAGTCCAAGCGTTACCAGCAGTGGAGAACGCCTTGCCAAAGTCGCTAAGTCCTGTCTCTCCGGCGGGGTCCAAGTGTCCAATGTTCGAGTTGTCGGGCACATTGCCACCATTCGGGATGAGCTTCACGTACTTGGCGTAACCCTGCACTGTCGAGGGGGCTACCATGAGCCCCACAGTCAGCGTCGCGACTACCGAGCGCATTGTTTCTTGAGGATCGATAGGAATTTCGCGAATGCAATGGCCAGATGCACAGCGCAACGCTTTTACTACGGGAAAAAGACAGCCGGTTAGTTGGAATGGTGGCAGCAATAGTGAAACTGAGTCAAAACCGTCCGTCCTCTGGTCGGCCCCACCAGTTGGATTTGTCTACAACAGAAGCGAATGGATGACCCAGACAGCAGACAACTTGCTCCACTTTCCGTTGGTCCACGAGATCATGATCGCTTGGCTTGACTCAGGAATGGACTTATTGCTGTACATGCCAAGTGTCATCTGCACAATGCTACTTGACGATAAACTCAAGTCGTGCCTATTACCTGTCGTAGACAGCGATCCACGGAAATGCTGAGTGTAAAATCTCTGACTGCATCATCTTGGACAGCTTTAGGAATGCATAGGTCAGTGAACCGGAGCTGCGCCCAACCTCTTCATGTGCTTCGAGTGAACAAATATCATCATTGCACGACACCATTTGAGTGTTCATCATTTGCATCTGAGTTGGCCCGGTGAAGTGACGGTGGCCGGTGTACTGGCAAATCTGGCAAATTGTAGACGAACTCAATGCAACTGAGATGACTAGAATGTTCACTGAGTCCACATATTTCGCGCCTGGCGGTTTCAATGCTATTAGCAGGCACAGACAAACTCCTGTTTGCCAGCCACAATCATGATCCGTCCTGTAGTTCTTTACTTCGTTCTTTGGGCGACCTCCACGTCAAGTTCCTGCATACACGATCAACTCTCCACTCGGCTCCTATCCAGCACTCAGAACTACGACAACGATCCTCGACGTCCTCACGACGTTCTGTATGCAGCACCGAAGAAACAAGAGCCAATTGTCGAGCAACAAGTAGACATGCACATGTACCCACAGCACCTGCACTAAGTCGTCCAGCCTGCCAATAAGACCATTGTCTAGAGACAAAGAACTGTGTTACCCTCTCTGTCTACATCCTACGCGCTCTTAGCCACCGTACGCTGCACCTCCCGCGTCGCCTTCACCGACACCTCTTGACGCTTCTTGGGCGTATTGTACCAGAACCGCACAAAGCCATCACGCGTAGCAAAGATCGTGTGGTCCTTGCCAAGGCCCACGCCCGTTCCTGGGTGGTATTTCGTGCCACGTTGACGGATAATGATGTTGCCCGCCAAGACGCTCTGTCCGCCGAACTTCTTGACGCCCAGACGCTTGGACTCTGAGTCACGACCGTTCTTGGTGGATCCGCCAGCCTTCTTGGTGGCCCAGCGACGCGACAGCGTGTACATCCCCTCTGCCTTGGCCCCCACAGACGCGCTGCATCCGAAGACGCGCGCCATTCCCATCGCCATCGACATCGTTGCTTCAGTTGTAGCCACACAAAGGGTAAATGTGAGGAGTGATGGTCAGATGACTAGCGACACCAAATCGGATACATATAGTACCCATTTTTGGACGGAATTGGTGAACAGTCGAGAGATCAAGCGTCATGACGTATGTGAGTGGAGGCGACGTGGTGGCCAAGCGCTCGCCATGGCGTCTGTCGATCGTGACAGACATGTTCTGGGGCGTTGTGAACTTTGTCGGACTCTTGTACGTGACTAGAGTGCTGGTGTAGAGTGTAGAAAGGCTTCTAACCTTGCGTATTGTGGCATTAGTGTGACGTCGATATTCTCGGTGTGTGGTGCAGCTTGGAGGCTGCTGTAGATGTGGAGCTGAGTGTTTTATATTGCAATTACAGGACCCGTCGACGGCCACGCGTCCCAACAGCAACATTGGCCAAGGCTCCTCTTCTAGTCGTGGCTTGGGTGGCAATGGAAGAGGTCCGCGTCCCATGGGCAGAGTGAATCACCGCGGCACCATCAATATGCCAAGTATGGCAACTGCTATGGTTCATGTAGAGATGTAAAAGAACTGACATGTTGTTTGTTGCAGTGGGCGGAGGCTGCTGCGGTGGAGGGTAGCCAACTTAAAGCAAGTGTGGTGCCTTACGCCCCTTGGAGATCCAAACCATAAGCAGTAGGAAGAACAGAGCAGGACAGAGTGGCTCGACATGCAGCATATATTATGTGATCTCTTTCTATGAAGAGTGAAGCAGTCCACTATCTACTATCAGCGTTCTACTCCACCTCTCATGCTCTGGACAACACCAGATTTACATTCGCCGCTTTTTGGCAGCTCCCTTGGTGATGTTTTTCAGCTTTTTGCCCTTCTTCTTGCGCTTGCCACCTTCACCTTCCTCGTCATCATCAAACGTCTTGCCCTTGTTCTTACCAGCATTCTCCTCACGTCCCAAGACACGCTTCAGCGCGTTCATGCTGCGCTCCTTTTCAGTAGTCTCGGCACCAGTAGTAGGCAAGAAGTGGTTGCGCTTGCCCTTGACCTTGCGCTCCGACTCACCTTCGCGCATCTTGTCAAACTTGCCCATCGAAGCAGTGGAAAACTGCACCTTTTCCAAAGTCTTGTTCGTGCCCTCCTTACCACGTTGCTTCGCCTTGGCATCGTCCGTGTTCATCAACTCCACAGGAATACCAGTAGGTGTACGTCCGGCAATACCTGCCAACTGCTTCCCACGTCCCTGCTTGAGATTATTGGCCTGTGCACGAAGGTTCTTGTCCACGCGAGCTCGTTTCTCCTGTTTGCGCTTGGTCCAAGGATCGTCCATGTCTCCTTCCTTCATCTCCACAGCCCAGTCCTTCATATCATCACCAGCACGCTGGTATCCCCACGTGTGGCTCCACTCTCCCGTGTTCTCGTCAAAGACCTTGCGGCTCTTCTTGCGCTTCTCAATGCCCTTCTCCTTGGCGAACTTCTCCCACTTGGTCTCTACCTTAGGCTTTGGTAGCGGTTTCTCACGTGGAATGACCGTCTCAGGAGCTGGCAATTGAGCCAACGGTCCCATGTCCGACATCTGACGCGGCAACTCGAAGATGTGGTTGATCAAGAGCTGCACATTCTCACGAGCGTGCAATGCCAACTCTTTTTCATTCTGGTACGTGAACGGATGCGTGTCGAACGCCGCCAAGTTGCCCAAATCGTAGACTATATCGTCCTCCTTCTGCACGTTGCTCGTACTGCCCTCGGCGTACGCAGCAGGCGCGATCTCCGAAGCCTTCACTACCATGTTGCTACACTAACGGATTGATGGACTGGTGGAGCACAAGAAGCTAGATGCGTGGATGGTTGGTGCGCGCTTTTTAACCAATGAGAAAAAGTATATAATGTGATTCGCTGAAATGGATTAAGATGTAACCAATAGGGGGCATGATGATAGAGGTGGACATTATGTCCACCTGTGTGGATCGATGTGGACAATGTGTCCTCCTTAGAAATTGAGATGAGTATAGTTGAAGTACATACGTGGTGGTGGTTTAAAGTGCAGGGAATGTTGTGGCGGTGATAAGGACTCTTAGCGACACATTCGTGTTGTAATGTGGTGTCCAATGTCAGCAAACGGTTGTGCTTGAGGCAGTGTCTGTACGGACTCACTCAAGAGCCCACAAGTTCGTTTGCATTTCGCTGATTGGCACTAGTTACGGCACAACGTACAAACCGCAATCAGGACGATGTTTGCGTGAGAATGCTGGACTTTGAGCCACCAATGCAATGGATAGACTCTCTCATAGATAGTCGCGAGCCTGACTCTTCCTGAGGCGTGCGGCTAGCATCGACCAGCACATCTCGTTGCTGTGAGTCCACACGAGCACATCCTGGTTTGAAACTCACGAGGTCGTGAGCTTATCCAGCGTTTCACACACGCACTGCAAGTGATACTCTTGAGCCTCTCGCTGAGACTCTCATCAAGCAGGTCTGTGGAAGTAATTTCACCCTTGTCTAAGTAAGACTGTCCCTATCAGCAACTGAGCTGCTTCATGGGCCAAGCAAAGGCTTCGAGATACAGTTGAAGGCGAGTCAGATACACCTAGCTGCCTCACAGTGTGGCCCTCACTCAACCGGATAGCCCATCAGGTCTTTCTCGCTTCCCCGCTCAATGCTATCAGATTTGCAACAACAGCGAGTGAGCGAGTGATGATGCACATCAGTGCCTGAAGCATTCGCGCATCGCTGGCTTTGCCATTATCCGTTTCTTCCTCCGACAATCATCAGCTACAAGTCCAATTGGCAGCCAAGCAAGAACAATGCAAGCCTACCGATACCTCGTCGTTGCCACCCTCGCCACTTTGACCCTCCACACGGTTGCAGGTGACTCGAACACCGCAGACGAGGTTTCCCATGATGCACTCGACGTTATCCTCGGCGCACAAAGCGCGGCAAACTCTGTTGTCGCGGGTACTGATTCTGCATCGGGCTCTAACAGCGCCTCCAGTGTAACAGCGATGGGAGTCTACACAACTGCAATGGCTGTAGCTACCGCGGTTCTCATATAAAGCGCTGATAGCTCTGGGGTCTCGTTTGCTGGCGGGAGTAGCTCTAGTGCAGAGCTCCACCAGCAAACAGCGTTTCAAATCCATGGTAACTTCGGGGTTTCTGTCGACGTACTAGTAATAAACGTTCGAGCTGTCTTCATCTGGAAGTCTTCATTGTGTTGGTATGTTTTCAGAGATAAGTTCGATCAAGAGATATCAAACCAACGACGAGCTAGACAATACCAAGTCATCTCGATCAGCTGGGCTTCTACGATGGTACTAAAGTTAATAGCAAGGATTAACTCAGTTGTGAAGCTGTCGTTTTTGCCTTGCATCTCCACAGAGAGGACAGGCGATACTCATTTGTTTTCACCGCTTTCGCTGCTCGCGCTTGTATTTGTCCTTGTTGACTTCAACGAAATGGTTTTGAAGCGGAGACACTCGTCGTGAATCGAGAGGTCATTTGCCGTGGTATAATTTGAAACCATCGCCCTGCAGCACGTGCATGGCTCTTCCTCCCGACGACATGTGCGACCTGCAGCACGACCCCACGATCCGTGTTGTCGTTGTGAGCGACGTACAAGTAGCCAGCTTCGAGCCGGAATTAGCTAGTAGGATCTTGTCAGACGGATCCAGTCACGATATCTTTGCTCTACATGTAATGCCGCTCCAGTCTTCCAGCGCCACCAAGTTCGGTGGGGCTTCCGCGTAGGGAATAATGTCTCGTTCCCGGCGCATGGAGCCTCCAGTCTCATTATCACTTTCACTTCCAAGTACCCAAGTCTCCACTACTCCACCACATTCCATCATGAAGGTCTTCCAGTTCCTCGTCATCGCCGCCCTCGCCGTTGCTGCCGTGAATGGCCAGACAACTGCGGCTGCTGCGACTTCAGCTGCTACATCCACGGCTGGCTCCACTGCCGCCGCCGCTACGACGTCGACTGCAACGTCGACTGCTTCATCGGCTGCTGCTGATACAGCGACCACCACGTCGACGGCTGCCTCGGGTATGGGCAGCATGAACATGGCTTCGAGCGGTACAGGAGAAACGACGAGCTCCACTGGCTCTGCTGCTGTGGGTTCCGAGGGGACGGCGTCATCCAGCAGCGCGGACGCCACCAAGTCATCTGCTACGGCGGACTCGAGTGCATCGGCCTCGGCTTCTGGATCGAGCGGTGCTTGCCACGTTGCAGGTGCCATGGGTGCCGCTACAGCCGCGGTCTTGGCCGTGGGCACGTACTTCCTGTAAATGTGCAGCTACCCCGAGCTCGAGACGTTAGTAGATCCCGAGTAGAGCAGCCAGTGTCTACCGACGCTTTGTGCATATTGTAGATAGCAGACCACCGCTAACCACGCACCAGCCTGCTAATGTAGTTCCATTCCTAACCATTTTCACTGGTCGACTTTCATCAGTGCACAGAGGTGAACCCAGGTGCGGATTTGCAGGAGAATCGCCAAAGTGAGTCCTACACTTGTGGTGATCTCATGGATATTGATGTGATAGCGTGGATAGGTGCAAGTCAGGAGCCTGTTGGCCACGCTATGGAGAAGCCGCTATCGGCGTGACTTCGCTGGCGTGCGGCCTGATAGCGGCCGTATGGTGTTCCAATGGTTCTCTCGCTGTCTGAAACTCTGATACGCCGGCATTGTCGCTACATGCAAAGGCGGCAACAGTCTGGCGGCAACAGTCTGGCAGCACACAAAAGCGAAGAAGCGAGATGGATACATCCTTGGCACCACCGCACAATTCGACAGCAATACTGAGAAACGTAGACGACCCTACGAATTAACGCAGAGATTAGATTTCGGCCAATCCGCGTCAAGCGCGCCGCCTAATCACAGCCCGCGAGGTCTAACTCAACCCTACGAAGTTGTCCATCGACGGATATTCGACACCAGACTCGCACGCAGATGGAAGGGCACGCCATGGTCTCATTACGTCAGCACGATCAAGTCGATGGGTGCTTGCCGGCAATCCTCCTTGGCAACACCTCATTCTCACTTCTACTCCCCAGGGCCCAAGTCTCCATCCACTCCACATCCACACCATGAAGGTTTTCCAGCTCCTCGTCATCGCCGCCCTCGCCGTCGCCGCCGTGAACGGCCAGGCCACCACCGCAACGTCGACAGCTGGATCCGCCGCTGCCACGGCCACTTCGGCTGCTACGGACGCCACGACTGCCGCCACGACGGCCACTTCGGGCGCTGGTGCCACCACTGCCGCTTCGGGTACTGTGGACACGCCGGTTGGTGCCTCTAGCACCACCGGCTCGGCCGCCACCGTCGGCTCCAGCACGACCGAGTCGTCCTCGTCGGGCGTCACAGCGTCGTCGTCCACGACGGATGCCAGCAGCACCACGTCGGGTTCTACTGCTGCCAGTGCCTCGGCCAGCGCCTCGGGCTCGAGCGGCGCCTCGCAGATCGCCGGTGCCATGGGCGTTGCCACGGCCGCGGTTGTTGCTGTCGGCTCGTACTTCCTGTAAACTGTCTGATCTGAGGATCCAATCTGATTCCCAAGATTTTCTAGTTGCAGCACTGTAAAGCGCAAGCAATAGACGTATATTTGCTGTTTCAATTGATTTTTGCACTCTTTCGAAAAGATTTAGCAAGATATGGCAAGATGAGAATGAAAATTCCTTCATGCAACTTGCATGAGGCAAGAGAAGATGAGGAACTTTCATTGAAGAGTACATATCCTTGGATGGAGAAGCAGATCATTTCGCCGCTCGGTTGGACAGCCATTTTTTTAACTTGTTCAGAGAACGGATGGTGGTAGAGGCGATCCGTATGGACACTACTGCTGGCTTCCCAGACGGAGTCAAGTCCTGTCCACGTGTCTTATGCTTTCCTACTCTTCAGTTGTTGAGGATCTGTCGCCACGAATTGACGCTTTCGTATGGCACAAGAGAGGCGAACAAAGTCTCCGTATCCTACAGCGTCACCTCGCACTTGCACTTCTTTTCCATTTTCACTTTGCAGTGCTCAAGCTCAAGTCCCAACGACTTTCCCATCAACAACATGAAGTTTTTCCAGGTCCTCGTCATCGCAGCTCTCGCTGTTTCCGCTGTGAACGGCCAATCGGCTGCCAACACCACCCCTGTGGCAACACCTGCTACCGGTGCAACTACTGCAACTTCGGGTTCGTCTGCCTCGCAAACGGAAACTGCCATTCCGGCTACTGGGGCCACTACGGCTGCTTCGGGTACTGATGCCACTGCCACCGTTGGTGCTGGAAGTGCTACGGTTGACACTTCCGTCGGCTCCTCGAGCTCGACTGGTGCCGTTGATGCTGGCACTACGTCCACCGCTGGGTCGTCCACTACGACGGACTCGTCGTCCACGACTGCTTCGTCGGGCAGTTCGACTGCAGATTCTGCAAGCGCTTCGGGCTCCAGTGGTGCCTCACAACTCACCATGGGTGCAGCATGCGCCACTGTCATGGCGGTCGGCGCGTACTTCCTGTAAATACTGTCAGAGCGAATTTGTGAGACGAGATAGTTTGCTTCTGTAGTACGTGTAATACAGCCCAAATATTTTCATCGAAGTCGACTTTGATTCATTAAACTGTGGCTGCTGATCATGCGTTGAATTAGTTGGACGATAAATGGATTGATCTCAATGGGTCAAGCAGTCAAAGTATGCTGCATTAATGACCCGGCAGTAGACAAACCTAGCGGTAGGAATACGAAGCACCAACTCTTTCAATTTTTGACCATGACACTTGTACTAGCCATCATCAATTGAGTTGCCATTGTCGTTCTCTAACCTGAAAATCAATAGCATCCTAACGGTGTACTCCTCACATTCGCTCGATGAAAAGTAAATACGCAGACCTGCGCAATCAACAAGTAAGATAAGAATTTCTCACCGGACAAGATTCTATGTTCAGGCGAACGATGCCCAGCGCGAACTATAAAAATGTGGCTATCATCATGATGGTTCTTTTGAAAAGGGTGGTGTTAAGAAACACCAGAGTAGAAAGCTACTAACTGTAGCTAGAACGTTGTCACGTGACAATCAATATAAGGAGAATACGCTTATCCACCGAAGCCGTACAACGTGCGGCCCTGGCGTTTTAGCGCGTAGACCACGTCCATAGCGGTCACAGTTTTACGACGAGCATGCTCCGTGTATGTGACCGAGTCGCGGATGACGTTCTCGAGGAATACTTTAAGCACACCCCGAGTCTCCTCGTAGATGAGACCAGAGATACGCTTTACACCGCCACGACGTGCGAGACGACGGATAGCGGGCTTGGTGATGCCCTGGATGTTGTCACGGAGAACTTTGCGGTGACGTTTAGCACCGCCCTTGCCGAGTCCCTTGCCACCTTTGCCGCGTCCAGACATCGTTGAGAGAGTTTTAAGAGGAGAAGAAGTTGGTCCCAAGCGGAAAATTGAAGAATGAACAAGTTGGGTATGCGGAGGAACTGCGAGTGCGACTATTTCGCAGAGATTTGAACGTTTGGCGCGAAACCATTTGAATTTGAATTTGCTTGGCGGTAAGAACGACCAAACATGTGCTAAGCTGATTGAAAGTTCTGAGATAAATAGAGCAGTAGCTATCGATAATCGCTCCCATTGGATCTACTTGAAAGTTCTTGAAAGGATCAGTAGCCATCAAGTATCATCGCATTCCATGTTTCACCTCGGACAAGTTTAAAGGAGAATGGAGAAGAAGAAACCTTTAAATCCTTTTGAACTGGTTGGGCTAAGCAGCCAAGTTTACCGCTGTGACGTAATGGCAACTCAATCCGACGCAACGATTCGTTTGGAGAGCCAGAATACGAGGGATAAATGGTTTGTTTAGTGGCATATTCTAGTTGTTACGTGATGTTCACATTGCAGGCCACTTCTACAACATTGACAAATTCCAATATAATAAAACTACAGAGCTTCGTCTTGTGGAATACATCACGTGATTATTGCAATCTTACAGGTAAAGCTCTATTCAGCAGATTTATCACAAAATCAGTCTAACATGTCGATGAACTCGACAATAGGAGATGCTGAGAGGAAGCTTGGACCGCTTACGAGCAGTTATGACCCCACACAAGATTGGTGTACGCTAACGTTACATCAGAAACACTCGCTTTACTTCATGAAGAGTGTCAAATTGGAGGCAAATGTGGAAGCTGGTCGTTTCCCAGAAGACCCTGGTTCAATTCATTCTCAGCAATTAAGCATGATCGCTACACGCTAAGATTCTCGAGGCAAATGTGGAAGCTGGTCGTTTCCCGGAAGACCCTGGTTCAATTCATTCTTAGCAATTAAGCATGATCGCTACAAGCTAAGATTCTCACACGAACGCATGTCTATCAATTAGTGTTGACATCAATTCCCACTTTCATTCGGTCGAAAATATCACAGCATCGAAGTAACATTGGCGCACGAGATGCATTATACTCGACATAACTAGTTGCTGTTCAGCTTATTCAAGGCACGCAGGTAATCCTTAACAGCAGCCCTCTCCGGACTGCCGCTCGGCGTTCCCTTTGCACCTATCCAAGTAGATACTCGATGGAGTGGCTCTTTCGCGTCCAGCCAATTCTGGACTTGTCCCTTTTGAATGTTCGTGGCCAACGCCTTCGTCGAGTCGACATTCTTTGCTGAACTCATCATCTTGTACAAACCCTCGTTGGTGTAGTATGTCGTTAAGGTTTTCGCCAAAAGCGAGTTTGCCTTGTCGGGGTCATTTCTACTGAAATCATCCACGTACTTGGTCCAAGTAGTAAACTGTGGGTTGTCGACAAGGTTGGCAAAACTGCTTTTGTCCACCTTATCGAGTTTGAACAGAGTATACACGTCATCAGCTAATTTCCCCTTTTTGGCCCAAAGTCGAAGCTGTTCAGCCTGCAGTTTGGTGGCTATATCCTTCGTACTCGTGACTTTCTGTGCTGCAGTGATCATCTGCCACAGTGTATCGTCAGTGTAACGAGTCAACAATATCTTCATTATTGCTCCCTCTGGGTTGTTCTTGTTGAGTCTGTCCATGTAGTTGAACCAGGTGATGAATTCTGGTTTTTCAAAAAGTTTGGTACCTGCATTATTAAGGTTCAATCGCGTGAGGGCATACTTCGGAGCCTTTTCGTTGGCTAGCCAGCGCTGGAGTGTTTTCTCCGTCACCTTTGACGGAAAGAGGCTTTTGGCCTTTTTGAGAGTGTTGACAATGCCTCTCTCTTCACCGTTCGCGTCCACGTTGTAGTGTTTCCTTAAAAATCTCGGAGTTCGGGCATCGACACGTTCTCCAGCGACAACTTCGAGTTTCATCATCTTCGGAGAATTAGGCAACGCTGTAGCCCAAGTAGTCGCAACTAGAACGACAGCAAGTACGAATAGGACACTGTGAACACGCATACTTGAAAGTACTTGATAGCTTGGGCAATGTGCAGTTGGAGGAATGGAAATTGAGGAATGAAGGAGTGTTTAATCGAGCATGTAAAAAATCGGTTGTTTACGAGCAGAATATTCAGGAGGAGAACAAACCGGATGGGATAATGATCATCTGTGGCGTACATACTTGCCCTTTAGCTACATTCAGACACATTTGAACCTCACATGCTTTTCCAGATTTGCACGATCGTTAATTGATCTCACATGTTGTATTATTGTGCTTTGCAATCTAGGTATTTGTCTCCCCTTTTATAGTACACATAGTGCTGAACAATAATGGAGAGACGCTAACGCTGGCGCATCCTCAATGCGGCATTGACGACGTTGACAAGTGCAATTATTACCATAACCGACGTGTGGCACAAAGCGCAATAGTCAGATCCAGGCGTACTTTGAGCAGAACGTGTGTGCGTTCAAGGCGAACAACATCCTCCACACGCTGACGGAATGTAGCAGATTAAATAGCTTAAACTTAAAACATGTAGAACTCGCAGCTTTGTGGTGTATCCTTCTGCCGGACGATAGTGATACCATGACCGACCACCATAGGCGTTGACCTTTGTCTGATAGAGCAACTGCAGAGTCTTGCAGTCAAGTTCGCAAACGTGCAGCTCCGGAACAAGCTGTTGGAATAGCCCCCAAGTCACCTTACGGCAGGAGAAGTGCACAAGAAGCCCAAGAGAAGATAAAGCTCGGATGATGACGGAGCCAAATCCTCTCGAGATGCTGGCGAACGGTGCCATCTCTACCGGCTCTCTACAGGCTGTCATGAACATGGAGCTGGTCAAGTTCGTGGCCTTCCAGAAGGAGCGCGTGACTCGCTTCCCATCGCTCTCGCGACACCAACAGAAGCCTCAAAATCAAATTAAACAAGGGTAAAGAGGAGGTTGAACTAAACCCAGTATCGATACCACCACCACCTCCGTTGGAATAGATTCTGCAGCACAATTATCTCGATGATGGAGACGAGAATGAATACCTACTGTGGGTGGAACTGAAACGTACTGGGAACGACTATTTCAACGAGAAGATACTGAAGCGGTTGAAGCTTATTCATAAGCACTGGATGTGGCACCGCACCAAGCGGTGCTGTACAGCAACGGAGCTATGTGCTCTTTGCGTTTGAAGGAGTTTGAGTGCGCGCGAGGATGCGGAGGATGCACTTGACGCCGACAATTATGAGAATGCCATTGCTAAGTTGCTGTCCATGGCGATGATGCTGTGACAAAGCAAATGAGATTTGCGACCAAGGACTAGAACTGGATCCGGAAGATGCGGTACTACTCAGTTGCGTTGTGAAGCTATGTCTGATGTATCCTGGGGAGTTATCTAGATTCCAATACTCAACCTATGCTGAAAGAGCTATCCTAGCCACGTTGAAAGAGCTGTCCCTGCCACCATTGTGCACGGACTCACAGACTTCTGTACAAGGCATGCCCAAGAGAACAAAGTAGACAACAAGAAAGTCAGCCCCACCGCGGCGGGAAAGTGACACTGTGGCAGACACGGTTTACACAACCTGAGCTCTGGCAAAAGTGGATAGCAAAGTACGAGTTAGAACTTGGCATTCGACCCATCAAGACAATACGGTAGCGGAAGCGCGATGCAAATTCTGTGAAGCATTTGGACGTGAAGACAAGAAAGTCAATCCAGTCTCAGCGTTTTCGGCTCGTCTAGAACTCGTTCACCAAAGAAAGCAACTAACATTAAAATGTTCAAGTCTTTTCGTCTTGACAGCACCACAAAATACCCCAATGAACAGCATCACGTAGAATGGGAGGAATTTTCAGCTCTTCCTATGCAAGGTGATATCTGCAAGAGCTTTTTTATTAAGCCTCAAGTCCTAGACGCGCCATTCTACCAAATTCCAGTTAATATCGTCAAACTAATTAGAGAGGTATTCTGCTTTACTATCGGTGATGAAGAACTCGCTCTAGGCGAGACGTACAGGCCGTTCAGCTCCCTTCAATTAATTTACCAATTCTTCGAGCGCTAATGCCCGACCCGAGAATTCAGCCGCCTCCTCTTTACAACCAAGCCGGGCGTTCATCACATCGGGTACAGCGAGATGTAGCCATGCGTGAGAAGAGAATTCCAAGTCGTGGCGAAAGTAAACATTCCACAAGACCGAAAAGAAAGGCAAAACCAGCAACCGTTCTAGCTAATAGCGAGACTGCTCTCGATACAGAGTTTGATGAGGGAGTGTTCTCAAACGATGTGGACCCACAGCGTTGCGAAAACTGATTGGAATAACAAGTGAAGGGACTGCGACGATGTTGGGATATCGTCGACGACAATGGGCAAATCAACTTGATCATACCCACAATGTCCATTTTGCAATTCGATGGAATGTGACAGCCGTTCGCCTCTAGAAGGCACTATACTATGCTGCCGTGGCCTCGAGCGAACTTCCCTACATGTACTCAAAATCGTTGTAACTTACCAACTCAATCAACGCATTCAACGTTTCAACATATCATCAAACACATTCTTGCTTAAGACTTCAAAGGTAGATGCACAAATCACGAACAGTGCCATTTTCCGAACTGTGAGCAGAGTATTTTCTTTCTCAGGTGCGGGTATGTGGCCGTCCAAGTATGGTGACACTTAGTCTTCCCACTGCAGAGCGCATTACAACGAATTGGTTGGGATCACCGAATGAGCTCCAGCCACTACCAGTATTTCCCACAACGGTGAAATTGAGTACAAACCAAGAACACTGGCCGCGGATTCGAGGTGAAGCGGAGCATCAATTTCTGGAAGAAGTAGAGCGTAGCATTAACCGCGTCGCGTAAATGGTTGGCGAGCACTAGCGAACAGTGGCTAAAATCTCAACTTGACCCAGCTCCCTCATTGCCATTGCCGTTTTCTTGGTAATTAACTTGTGTGCGCTTGTGCTGTTTGATTGTGACGTAGTTGAAGAACTTAGAAGTAGTTATTTTTTCATCCCTATTGGGCTGTCTGTACTACGTGACCGATGATAAACCATTCTTTGGGACAGACAACAATTTTTGAACTGCGAATTCCCCTGGGATAGCTACTTGGGTCCCCTAGTAGTAGGTAAAGTGAGAACTTCCCTACTGACGATTCCCCCGACATCAACAAACTTTGTCGTTGGGGACAACTCGTCGATAGGATACCAGCGAAAGCGATAAGTGACGTACTGCTCAAACTGTCGTGGTGTCCTCGCGCTGTTCTTCTCGTAAAATCGGGATTTCTCCGATTTCTGCAACTCAGTCACCATCGGGTCAAGTAAACCTACGTTTATAACCCCCAAAGTATTCCAACCTACGCGTAGCCCTACTGTATTACCTCACAATGGAATGGAGTGAAGTAGCATCTCCATCCAGTAGTTGCAGCAGTTAACTGCAGGAAATTTCCGTAGATATTATTAACCAGACGAACTACTGCGACGACATAACGCAAACTGTCGTGACAAGGTCCACAAAAACAAAACTGATGATGTCAAGAATTACGTATAGGTGATGACTATCAGGAATCAAGTGTGGCAAACGCAGAAAAGGATGTCTAGATAACGGCAACGTAGATTACTAGAGCTACGAGGAACTTCTCCCCAATGCGAGGAAATTGGTATGACACACTATAACGCATTGTCCTCATGCGATTTACCTACTGTTGTAGATACTTCTACTAGTTATAAGTCGTATATCTTGTCAACTTCAACCCTTCATGGATAGGAGATACTAGAATAGGAGAAACTAGAATTGGTGCAGTAGTTTGCAAATTCTTGTTTAAGTATGTTTCTCAGACTAGATCTTCCTATATTTGAAAATTTCGCTTGCGGTATCTACCCCTCATAGTACATTACTCCGCAAACATTTTGTGAACTCCACTACACAGAAGCTTTGTGTGCCCTTCATTTGTAAAAAATACTATTACCAAGTCCTCACTATTTCCAGTGTTCGTGACTAAAGCGATGGAATAGGCTGCGATGGAACTGTGTATTATCTGCTTGTTCCGTTTGCTGGACTCACTGTACGCAGATAGATTTTTTTCCAGATACAGAAGTCTCGACAAACACATCGAGTCGTTTTACCGAGTTTTGTCCAGCCGCTGAGCGACTCTCGTCCTTTTAGACAGTTCACCCATACAATTTTTTTCCTGTAGTTGTGGTTCATTTTAATTAGCTCGACCCAGTCATCCAGCGGCTGAGCAACGCCAAATAGCTCTCATCTGTCGGTGGAGCAACAAAGGTTTTTACTATCTCCAAGCTTGCTGCACTCAAATATTTTTCTGAGGATACCTTCAAGAAACAATCGCTCCACATTTTTAAGCACCAAATAATATGTTGTTAGCAAAAGCCCGACATAATACAATTATTGCTAATAATAGTAATAGAGATCCTGAATCCAAAGGATTTTGGGATCTCGCTTGAATCCAAAGGCTTTTGGGATCTCGTTTCTACAAATGTGAAGCTTCGGCGACTTGCTCGTTGTGGATGCAAACAGCAGCATCTAAGAACATTTTGAATCCTGGAAGGCTAGATTGGCGGTTGTATACCACAAAGCTTAAATCATCATCGAAATGGAACATTCTGTCTTGACTTCGTCTACCTCACAATATTAATGGTGAAGTTACATTCGAAATCGTCATACTGAAGTGCTCAATATTTACAATATTTTGTTGATCTGTAATTGATATCTCTTAGGTCCAGTGTTGCTCCATTGCGACAATTTCTCCTGTCGTTTTGACTGCTGAAATCACTGAGCATATCGAAATCTAGGCATAACTTGGGACCTGTCAACCAAAGAAGAGAAAATCTGTATGATCATCGCTGTGCCTAATGAACATACTTGTTTCCAGCAGCAAACTGGAAATTGTGCTATCCTCCTACACACCGTACTTTAATAGATTTCTGTCTGTCGCTTAACGCTATGCCTAACTCTTTACTTGATTCATTTTAGCAATCTTCCGTCCAGCACTCGATTTCCGATTGTATTAAGCTATCAAGAAAACTATGCTATTGTGTTACTGGTTGGACTGTGATACGAGTGAGTACTAGATGCATCATTTCTAGATGCACCATTTCCTGAACTCAGTATTGGAATATAGTGAAATGATGTCTGAGAAATTTGTCGTCTGGAACGACACAGTTACCTAGTAAATCACACGATGCAAAGTGTAAACAACCAGTAGAGCAGCATTGTTTCCTCTGTAGAGCACTTTGGTGCATTATTTCCCCCTCTAGGGGAGCATATAATAGTTAGAACCTGCCGCATCTTGTAGTCATAAGTTTTCGCATTGACAAATGTTTGCTTTACAATTCTAGCGGTAGGCACGGACAAGATTTGAGCCCCGAAAAAGCGAATCTACTGATACTTTCGAAGTAGGATACAATCGAGACCCTCACAGCGACGAATGGAATTCCATGAATGAAAGAGTTCCTCATCAAGGTACAACCAAAGCAGCTCCGAATTTGGCTAAGCCAGGAAAATCAGTGCGCAACATGTTCTATCTGCTGCAGTTTGCCAATCTGGCAGAAAAAATGTCCTAGTTCAAGTGTGTGGACGAAGACGACGCAAGCCCCTGCATCTCAATTGCTTACGGTGGCGAATGAAGTTTCAAGTACACAAGATACCGCCACCATTTTGCATGCACAGCAGCTCCAAGTTTGGACGAGAGAGGAACGACCAACAAATACCGCGTTTTAGCTATTCCAGCTTAACTTTGTTGAAGAGAATAGTATCGCCAACTTCGTGTACAATTTACTACTTGGATCGAATACATGGACTCACACTTGACAACCCACTATTCAAAGCGTATTAATTAAATGAAAACTTGACAAACCACACCCATTTGACGTCATATTACATTTCCCTCTGTGTCTACCTCTGAGCTTCCGATAATTTACAGCAAACTACTCCCAGTTTTCATGTTTTGACTAGCATTGCTACTTATCGGCATGTAGCACCATCATAACGCGGACTGTGCATACTTATGCCCGTCCTACCACTGACTTGTCACTCCAGTGGTGGATATCTAGAGCGCTGTTGAGTACGCTGGACACATCCTCCAGATTCCCAAGTAACTTTAGCAGAGGCGTCAACATGTCAGCAACAAAGTGAACATCTACAATTCTGGTCATGGTGGCATCCCACTGAAAGCAAACCGAGGTGGGGATCACTAGACGTTTCCCTACAAGTTTTTCAGCCACTGGTGCGTTCTCCCTGTTGACTGCAACATGCGATAGCGTGTTGCTAACCATTTTTGACGTGATGGTAGTCACTCCGTTGATGAAAGCGATCAGCGAGTTTTCTGGGCCATTTCTCCATTCACATGAGTTGAATTTCCATTTCTTCGTGATGAAGGGAAATCAATCTCCAGTCGTCAAATACTGCGTCCACCCCGTACCCTCCATTGAACGCAACCTCTGGATCCATCGCTCGCTGTAGGAATATCTTTTGAGCGTGAACGCGTGTCAAAGATAATGACTCGGTCACTTCTGTACGTGCTTTGGTACCATGTCGAAATAATAGTCGAAAGTACTCGGACACCACACTCCCACGAGGTTGATTCAGCCGGCGCAGAATACACAATCAACTTCTTGTACTTAAGCTGTTGAACCTCGTCTCGCAATCGTATGACATTCTCTTCAAGTGCATGCGCATTATTGCGCAGTTTCTTGCGGTAGATTTGCTGGGTAGTTCGACGCCGCTCCTGACGATTCATCCCATGGAGCACAGAAATGATCTCGAAGGAGCCACCTCGCGAATTGTTATTGCCTTGACTAGTTGTCGACACTAGGTTTTGTTGTCTAGTTGGATTAATGACGGCTGATGGAATCGAATTGGTCGTTGTTTTCTGGGTAGGATAATACACTGGTACTGTGTCAGAGCTGGCAACCGATCGTGGTACAAGACGCGGACTCAATAGCTCGGTGGTCCTGGGTTGGTGATAACTGAATAAACACGGTTTCTCTTGACTACAGGACGATCGTTTGGTCTTCCTCACGGCCAACACACCAATCACGCCGTCGGACATCGATTCAATATTTGGCGGATAAAGCTGACTGCTGTGCATGGTTGCCGTTAACTTGATGGTCTTATCTGAGTGGTGCTGATTGTGGAATAACAATGGAGTCGGTAGAGCTACTTAATGGACTGAAACAACACTCCAGCAGCGATTCATCGTGAACGTTGTCATTGTCCATGCCACATATTACACATTACAGTCAAATCACATGGCATTCTGTGACTTAGTTGTTGTATTGAGCTTCTCGTCCATAGCGTACGCCATCGTACGTCATCAGTGCTGACACTGCTCCTCAGAGATAAAATTCATCTCGTCCTTGCTTGCTAGTGCTGGGGTGAAGGTGTTTTAGCCTAATGCTGCAGTCCTGTGGCCATTTTACAACGTGAGATCAGATCTGTACATGAAAAATGCTGCAACTTGTTTTCGTTCCTACTGTGGTCCAATCTGAGTATTCACCGCTTAGCTTGCACAGCTGAAGCGTGTGCGTCTAGTTCAGACCCTTATCTTCCTCCAATGGTGGAAATTTAGAGTGCTGTCCAACACGCTGGATGTCTCTTCCAAATTGTCTAGCAGCTTGAGCACTGGGGTCAACATGTCTGCTTCGTAATGCACGCGGGTGATACGACCCACTGAATCATCCCAGTCAAAACGACTAATGGCGGGAATCACTAGCTGCCGATTAAGGAGCTTTGTAGCAATTGGAGTCAATTTGTCTGACTGGCCATTGTATAGAAAGTCGAAACGCGCACTTTGGAGCATGTTGGCAGTGATCCTGGTTACTCCATTGACATAAGCCGTCACTGAACCTTCCTCGCCCTGCTCCATTCGCACGAGATGAAGCTCAAATTCTTCGTGATGCATTGACACCAATTTCCACTCTTCCAGTAGCACTTCGACACCAAATCCTCCGTTGAACACCACATCTGGAGCCATAACCGCTTGGATGAATTTCGTCTGCACATGGGCCTTACATGGGACCTCCATAACGCTAGTGCTACAAAGCTGCGCCACGGACATTGTTGGTCTGAACCCGTTGCGGAAATGTTGGTAATACCGGACTACAACGCTCCACGGCGTTGGATTGGTCATTCCATCTGGATAGCGGAGACGTTCTCGCTTCATCTCGAGCTGGCGAATTTGTTGTCGCTGTTGGATGACACTTTCTTCGAGGGCAACCTCACCGTCTCGCAACTATTTCCGGTACTTTTGCTGGATAACTTGGCGACGTTTACGCATTGCTATCCTGTCAAGCACGAGCATGTTCACAATTTCTTGTGATGTGAACTGTGTCTTGCCATTCTGACCAATTGTAAAAATGCCCTGATCGTTCGTCGTCACCGCTGATTTATGATTGACCAAGCGCGAATTGTCAGCTTGGTCGGCGACATCGTTGGTAACGAAAACGTTATCGGTCTTGGTGTTACCCGTTGGCCCTCTGCTTATTTCTTGTTGACGCTGGATCTTGTGTGGACGCTCGTGATAGTAGGTTGGATGCCCACTGACAACATGTGAAGACCTTTTGAGCTGCTGCGTCACCACGGAGCCAATCACGTCGTCACTCAGCGATTGATGATGAGGCGGGTACAGTGTG
Organism: Phytophthora litchii; assembly: GCA_002812785.1. NCBI lineage: Eukaryota > Oomycota > Peronosporomycetes > Peronosporales > Peronosporaceae > Phytophthora > Phytophthora litchii. Next base: position 3,812 of record PCFV01000187.1, on the reverse strand, counting down.
CTGGCGTGCATTGGATTTTCCCCTTGATGGTCTTGAGACGGAGAATTCAAAAGTGACGATACCACATTGACAAAATCTCGTCAAGAAACTCGTCCCATAATCACGATTTGACGAAAGCCATCCCATAATCAGCTAGGATGACTACAGCATTACCAGTAAGTACGGTACCTCAAGAATAATCATGCTAACAGGATGACCACCTTGTCCAATGGTAAGTGACCATCACTACCCTCTACAGAGTAGACGCAGACTGCCTACATATATATGTACAGTCCAAAAAGCATACTTTTGACTTTTGTACACGACCCGGTACTAATCGAGTACTTACATAAAACTACGCATTATCTACTTCGTGACCGTAGTACTACCAGTGTCATGGACAGGATCCAACACTGGCACGTGCTGACACTAGGTGTTTAGTCACGACTTTCAGAAAACAGATATGCACACTGTGACTAAACGTACTTGTTTCGAACTATCTGGTTAATGATGTGTTGGGGAAACTGATGTAGTTTACTACTGACGAGGCAAAGAGATGTAGCGTGAATATCTTTCCATGACATCCGCAGGCGGAGCATTACTAGATGTAGCGCGACTGGCGTTCGATGACACCCGAAAGCAGCCCCCAAACCACAATTCTTTAAACTGTGAATTTCTTCCAGTCCATCGTACAAATCAAGAGAGTATAGCGATGGAAAACTAAGCTGTTCAGCCACCTTGTCACTATTTACCTCTGATCCGCCGTCTTCCCCATCTGCCTCGAATCACCACCAGCTAGCGAGTATAGCAACCAATTGCGCGTTCGTTCGGCTTTCCTAGTTTCATGCTTCCGTATCTTGCGATGAAGATATCAAAAAGTCGTGCAATCCCCCCGATAGCTTGATACAGTGTTGAAGCACTTGACAATGTTCTCCTTCTCAATAAAGTCGTTTGCCGAAAACATGGTGATAGGAAAAATTGAGGAGGTTGTGGGGTAAACCCCATGACAAGAGCAAGTTCGTACTCACTGATAGTAAAGATAGTGACTCTCTAATTAGCTTGACGATACTGACCGGGATTCGCAAATGCACGCTAGACTGCCCCAAACCTGCACAAATCGGTGTGGTTAAAGCGGAGAAGAATTCGGAGTTTGTATAGACGGCAGCTGTATACCCTATTTTACCGCATTCGAAGCATACAATAGATCTACTACCGAGTTATCGACGAACTTATGAAAGGTAGATAGTTTACATTAGTCCGCCAGGTGTTCTCCAACGTTTGTGTGTAGCTTGTCAAAGATCAAACAACATGAAACAGACTCTTACTACCGCCACACACTCCTTCTGTCATATGTTATAGGCTAATTCCCATGTGAATATCCTATCCCGAATTAGTAGTGCTGCCAGCGTTTTCGTTGTTCATTCTTCGATTGATTTTATCTTTCCAAGTTCTACATACAAGACAAGTCAAGAACAATGGGGGGCGCTTTTCCAAGTACGCGGGTACCGCCGCCTGATCATGTTGGCAGTATTCTAAGCATGCTTAGAGACCAGGAAATTGAGCGAGATGTGGAATTAGGTCAATATCCACAAACAACTCCTCACGATGACGACGATGACTCATTTTGACCGGTATTTGACCGAAGGAGAGAGGCTCAATATTGATATAAACGTCATGGGGAAAACACGAGTTTTCGCCGCGGTAGAAGTAGGCGAGTGCGTCCACTCGAGGCAGACTAGTGTGCCTGTTCAGAATGCTGAATTCGAGAGATCAACAGCTTCGAAACGGTGTATTCAGAGAACACAAAAAGATGTCGTAGAGCACTAGCAGTCTTTTCTACCAAGACAACTCGGCCCGATAAAAGGCTCTACATAAGCTAAGTCAGCACAAAACTAGTGCAGCTTGTTCCAATTACAAGGTCCAATAGGCACGCTATGTTGGCAAAAGCCAAGAACAACTACAGCAAGCAGAAGACCTCCGATGGTCCATTCGTTGTGCACCTTTACATGACATGTGAAGACCCTATTTTGCTCCCTTCGAAGCATACTTAGGGAACACGCGTCCAGAAGTACGAAGTAACCACATCCTCTAGCTGTTCGCGCTGTACAACTTCTCTGTCGTAGATTTCTGTCGAAATCATGCGGATAAATTTAGAAACCACATCAGAAAATGTAGATGTGTGCAAATGGGACATGTTCGCCAACATTTCCTGCGTGCTTCAGCGTCGCGATAGTCATGAAAAACGCGTGTATCTGCGAGCGCCGACCTCGACCACGAGTGTAGTGTCGTATCACGTACGGGCGAATTGACAACCAGAGCACAGTGAACTGCGTAACTGATAAATTGGTCATTCGATGGATAGATACAAGCGGCGGATGCTCAGAAAGCCCAGTCAGTCATGGACATTCCACGAAGAAGACTAAACTATAAAACGAAGTACATGATTTGGAAGTGACGGTGTTTAATTAGTAGGTGGTAAAGAGGTCATCTATTTATGGTTTTAAATCTATATGCTCCTGAACTTGCTAGGGGCGGGGTTCAAGGCCCGGAAATTAGGAAGAGTGAAGCTAAAACTTCTTGATGGTGCATGAATATCTTGGACACATGAGAGGTCACCACTTTTCTCATGTTGCTGTGTCCTTGTACTCCTCGTCCCAATAGCACTTCGAAGTCGACACACTTGATGAAACTGCTTGGACTGGCTGGAGGAAATGCGGATCCGTTGATCAAGTATCCGGGGTTAATACATGAACCTGAAAAAGTGCCTAGGGCGGTTGCTTACAGCTACCACGCGCCGCGTGGGAACAGGGGGCAGAGGACACGGAGGTCGGCATCACCTGGTCTAGAACGTGTCTTGCCTGGTCCTGTCATCTTCCGATCGCCAAAGTAGACAAACAGGGCTCTATTGTCGACCCTGGAGTAGACGTCGCGAACGCAGAACTAGTCGCACTTCAGCCAAGAGCATACAAGCCGGAACTAATCTCATCAGAACGCACGACCTCCACACAGTTCATTTCCGTTCAATCATTCCACCGAAGCGGTCACCACGATGAGTATTTTCTGAGACGAGAGGAGTCCTTGGATCACCTATGCGGTGTTTGAGCTGAGCGCGAAGGGTGCGCCTTTTCCTTGCGCTTCGGTAGGATAACTTGAGCAATGAGGGTTTACCAAGCCCTCAGTGCTTTAGCAGCGCAATCCATTGTTGTCAACCTCAATGAATTTGAGTCCATGTAAGAAAGTTTCATGTATTCGAGTGGAAGTGGAATCTTCTTCTGTCGATAGATAGCCCAAATAGAACTCTTGCATTCCTCTATTGTGGATACTTTCAGACCCTTCACGTTCATTTGCCGAGCATAAAAACTTTTCGAAGTGAATGGTGTGAATACAGCCATATTGATTCCACCGAGTACCGCTCAGGAGATACTAGATTCTTCTTGATCCACGTTGTGAATCATTTATAGGTCGTTTCGTTGATGGCGCTGTACTCACTCCATGAACATCAGCACTGTTAAGAGATCCTGGTGATGATGCTGCCTGCTGTAGCAGAGCACACGGAAATGTTGAATCGCATATGTCTACTTGGCCTTCTCAATATTCATTGTGTTGTAGATTTCGTCCGATCATTGACGTCTGCTGTGCGTTACGCATTCACATGGAACGTAATCAAGTGTACAAAACCTAGCAAGATCAGTTTTCGTCGCTTCGAGACACATCACCACGCCATTTCGCAAATACGACCGGTCCAACCAAAAGCGTGAGTAAAACTAGATCAGGTTCTTTAGTCTCTCCGACGACAGCGAAGAAGAACGACATCGTTGCCGTCTTAGCTGCCT